>JAHDVE020006598.1:0-154340 GCA_022606495.2 Halesus radiatus
TCAACTGGTTCTTAACGAGTATAGGTACCGCCGCCCCGGAACGATTCGTTGAATTAACACTACCTTGACGATTTTTTTTCGAATAACGCACAAGAGTCCCAACTGCTTCTAACTTGAGAGATTCAATTTCGGAGGCAGGCGTAGACACAGACGCAGGCGCAGACATTTAATGGATAACCAACACCTCTGCCATAGGTCACCTCAAGTGGTTCGTTACATTTAGTGACTTAGCAGGGGTGCCCGGGTTCTTGAGGGTGAGGTTTGTTCAGGTCTTAACAGTAGAGTATTTATGAAATGATGTATGATTTTTCTATGTGAATACTGCACAAGAGTCCCAATCGGACAAGAGTCCCAATCGGACAAGAGTCCCAACCGTATAAGAGTCCCAACTGCTTTCAACCTGGGAAATTCAATTTGAAAGGCGGGTGTAGGTACCTCCGCCCGGGATTTAATGGATAAGCATGACCTCTACCATAGGTCACCCCAATTGGTTCGCTAAGTTTGGTGACTTAGCAGGGGTGCCCTGATTCATGGGGGTTAAGTTTGTGCAGTCTTAACAGTAGAGTTTGTATGAAATGATATATGATTTTTCTATGAGAATTCCGCAAAAAAGTCCCAACTGCATAAGAGTCCCAACTGCACAAGAGTCCCAACTGCTTTCAAACTGGTAGATTCGATCTAGGAGGCAGGTGTAGGTACCGCTGCCCCGGGAAATATTTAATAGATAACCACACCTCTGTCATAGGTCTCACCAAGTGGTTAGATTCGTTTGGTGAATTAGCAGGGGTGCCCGGGTTCATGAGGGTTAAGTTTTTGCACGTCTTAACAGTAGAGTTTGTATGAAATGATATATGATTTTTCTATGAGAATTCCGCAGAAAAGTCCCAACTGCATAAGAGTCCCAACTGCACAAGAGTCCCAACTGCTTTCAAACTGGTAGATTCGATCTAGGAGGCAGGTGTAGTTACCGCTGCCCGGAAACCATTTAATAGATAACCATATCTCTGTCATAGGTCTCACCAAGTGGTTAGATTCGTTTGGTGAATTAGCAGGGGTGCCCGGGTTCATGGGGTTTAAGTTTTTGCTCGTCTTAACAATAGAGTTTGTATGAAATGATATATGATTTTTCTATGAGAATTCCGCACCAAAGTCCCAACTGCACAAGGGTCCCGACTGCACAAGAGTCCCAACTGCTTTCAACCTGGTAGATTCGATCTAGGAGGCAGGTGTAGGTACCGCTGCCCGGGAACCATTTAATAGATAACCACATCTCTGTCATAGGTCTCACCAACTGGTTAGATTCGTTTGGTGAATTAGCAGGGGTGCCCGGGTTCATGTGGTTTAAGTTTTTGCACGTCTTAACAGTAGAGTTTGTATGAAATGATATATGATTTTTCTGTTAGAATTCCGCAGAAAAGTCCCAACTGCACAAGAGTCCCAACTGCACAAGAGTCCCAACTGCTTTCAAACTGGTAGATTCGATCTAGGAGGCAGGTGTAGGTACCGCTGCCCCGGGAACTATTTAATAGATAACCACACCTCTGTCAAAGGTCTCACCAAGTGGTTAGATTCGTTTGGTGAATTAGCAGGGGTGCCCAAGTTCATGGGGTTTAAGTTTTTGCACGTCTTAACAGTAGAGTTTGTATGAAATGATATATGATTTTTCTATGAGAATTCCGCACAAAAGTCCCAACTGCACAAGAGTCCCGACTGCACAAGAGTCCCAACTGCTTTCAACCTGGTAGATTCGATCTAGGAGGCAGGTGTAGGTACCCCTGCTCAGGAACCATTTAATAGATAACCACACCTTTGTCATAGGTCTCACCATGTGGTTAGATTAGTTTGGTGAATTAGCAGGGGTTCACGGGTTCATGGGGGGTGAGATTTGTCCAGGTGTTAACAGTAGATTATGTATGAAATGATAAACGATTTTTGTATATGAATACCGCATAAGAGTTCAGACCGCACAGGAGTCCCAACTGCCTTCAACCTGGGCGATTTAATTTGGGAGGCAGGTGTAGGTACCGCCGTCCCGGAATTAATGGAAGAGCAACCCCCCTACCATAGGTCACCCCAAGTGGTTCGCTACGTTTGGTGACTTAACAAGGGTGTCCTGGTTTATGGGGGGTGAGGTTTTTCCAAGTCTTAAGAGGAACGGCTGTGCTGCCTGTTTCATACATAACTTAATTTTGGATTTAAGGCCAAAATACCCATCGAAACTGAATGTTGTATTTTTTTTTAATTAAAGTTTTAGTATATTATAATAAAACAAATATAAAACTTTTTTCCACTTTAATTTTTATTTGACCGTAACCGGGTTTCAGCTCGTTAGGGCCATCTTCAGACTGGTCCTAACGAGCTGAAACCCGGTTACGGTCAAATAAAAATTAAAGTGGAAAAAAGTTTTATATTTGTTTTATTATAATACACTATAATGGAATTCCACCATGTATTAACAGTTTCAAAAATAGAAATATTAAAAAGTTTTAGTAAATATCTAGTACGGATGATAAGTATTATAGGTATTTTTGTTTTAAATTATGAAGAATATGCCATGAGAAAAAACAAATTTTCACAATTTTAGAGGCAATTTTGAAAATTATTAGCGGGTTTATTTATTTTTTTTTTAATTATTATATTTGCTATGTAAACATGATTACGTAAATAAAATTATAAAAATAATTCGTTTAAAAAAAACGTTTTTTCGGGTCGATATTTTACATCATATGTACGGCAACTTTGTGTTCCAACATAAATTGGTCGGTTTTAATTTAATGTAATGTCCACCATAATGCTTATTTTAAACATTTTATTTTTCTTTAATATTATATTTCAGTGTATTTTAAGAACATGGGGCAAAACTTTTTTTTTGAATCACCGCTAGACCACAAATAATTGTTTAAGCGCCTCTAAAATGGCAAATAATCAATTCCTTTAATGGCCTCTAATCAAATAAAATTGCTTAAATGGATTTTACTGTGTTTTGTGACTAGATCTGAATAGCCAGGTACTTCCTCACATTCCTTTACCCACCTTCTTTCCATTCCCTCTACCATCAGCCTCACAAAATACCCAATTTTGGGGTACAATAATCTTACTTGCTTGAGCGGTGCTCACATGAATAAAAGTTAGTTAGGTGCGCTGGTATTTGTTTTCATTATTTAATGTTCAAACGACGAAACGGTTTTACTAAAATTTATAATAAAAATAAAACCGGGAAAAATACATTTTAAAAAATGTATTTAAAAATATTATTATTAAACAGTGTTGGCGATAAACCGTTTTACTAAATTTTATAATATAATTAAAACTGTGGAGAAATATTTAAAAAGAAAACATTAATAAAATCGGCACAAGTTGGATTTGAACTGTAACCACCGTAACTAAACAATAATTTTGGCGACCGACTTAACCGCTCACCTAGTTGTCTGTTGGCGGAAATTGCTGATTTTAGCCATTTATAGTAATTAATTGTAATTTTTGTTAAAAATCATTGATTATAAATTTATTGTTTGAGCACTGTAAGACATATGATTTTTGTATAAAAATTGCTTGAAATGGCTTATGCCGTATTTTGTGACCTGATTTGAATAGCCAGGTACTTCCCCACCTTCCTCTAACCCATCTCCTTCTCATCCCCTCTGCCATCAGCCTCACAAAATACCCCAATTTGGCATGACACAGTCTCGCTTGCTCCAGAAGGTTAGGAGCAGTTGTGCGGACCCTTGTGTGCTGCTCACATGAATATAAGTTTGTTAAGTATCGTTTAACTAACTTTAGCAAAAAAATTTTTTATCTTGTACACAATTTTGATTGTAGGGCTACAGAAAAGTATTAAATATAAAAAAGGGAAACTCTAATGCAGGAATAATCGTAATGATTAGAATTACAAGTTGATAATAGCCTAAAAACAACATAATTTAAATAAAAAGATTTTTTTAAAGTACATACTAATAAGATTGTTTTAAGTTTATCTAACTAGCAATCACACCGTGTCCCCAAAGGGGTGGGCAGAAAGGACGAACCGCCGAATAACTTGATCTTGGCACACACTTCTTGCTTTATTCACGTGCCATGACTTGGGCATCCTCAACTACTTCTATCATTTAATTTCACGTCATATATTATACTTTCAACACCTTTTCTTTCATCCACTCTACATACCCAAACCATCTAAGTGTACGCTTTAATCAGCCTTTCAATATTTCCAGATCTTCAATTTTTTTAACACAGTCGTATATATTAAGTTAGTTTAAGAAACATAACTTACATATACCTCCGTAATTATAATTTTTAGTATTATCTCTGGGGTATGAGATAATAATAGTAATAATAATAATTTGATGATTTGTATAGCGCCGCTTTTGTGAAAAATCACCTCAAGGGCTCTCTAAGGGAATGCAAGAGAAAATACTATAATTATTATTAGGTCATTCATTAGAACATAATTTATTTCATTTAGATATGTTTGATGTCGTTGATGACAGCTAATTTGATAGTTTTATGAACATGATCAAAAAATATAAAATTTATAATCTAGCTCAATTGAGGGCAATACTTGCAAACATGCAACATTCCACTACTATAATTGCAAAAATTAACCTTGATTGCCATTTCATGGAGAAAAACTCTTTTTGGGAGCTTTAAATATAAATCGTTTACATGATTGTTCACGTAAATGATTCGTGTCAAAATATGGTGAAACTTTAAAAACCGGCTTATTCCAATTCCATTTAGCTTCCAATATAGAAGTAAATATCACCTGTATGCTCATTTAGAGTATTCATCTTATTGCCGCGAATTGAAGAACGCACAATCGATTATAATCGGCACAATATTTAATACCATTGTCATCCATTTCTCGATGAAGAAAAAGCAATAGTCTCGACAGGTCTAAAAATCAAAACTCGCTAGAAAACTCACCGAAAATCTCTAGGAACGCATAAAAATGTGAAAAACGATCATGTTATTTTGTTGATTTATGCAAATATTAAAAAAAAACCCATAAAGTTCGACAAAACTACTGAATTCTCTGAGTTTATCACATACCTGGGCATTTTTGAAAAGCGTTGTTTTGTATTATTAGGGGAATCCTACAATCCACAACTTGTAACGAGCGAGATAGAGAATCTAGATAATGTCACTCTTCTTTCAAATAACTTGTCAATGTGTTAGACAGAGAAAAAAACCGTAAACATTCATTTCAACTTCACTAACGAAAGAACAGTAAATATATACGTTTTATGTTACATCTCTTTCGTTATCATCAGTGAGAAACATCAAGAAAGAGATTTCATATTGAACGTATGCTCAAGTCGTCGACTGTAAGATTATCTTGAAGAAATTCAAATTAGCTGATCTAACGGCCAATGAAATCTCTGTACATTTATTTATTAAACTTAAAATAGTTCCACTTCATGCGGTCTAATATAAACTTATATATTTTTACATATTGCTTATTTCCAATACTGAATGCATACATAATTTTTATATCCTACTCTCAATATTCTTAATTTAGGTACCTACATTTTTTTAATTCACTATTTACTAAGCTACTATATACAAAGCTACTATATACAAAGCTACTATATATATATATAGGTACTGTAACTGTAAACAATTTTGTGTTTGGGATTTGTTTTTTTTTTGTCTAATATCTTCTTTCTTTCTTGTATGGTATGTGTGGAAGTTTTTATTGTAATATAGTTTGTCTCTAAAGTAAGGTGGTTGTAAATTGTTAATATTCTATTTTTTAATATTCTATAAAGGGGACGGTATTAGAAATTAAATGTTTTATTATTTAAAACAATTAATAATTAGAATTAATATAAATTAACACAACTAAAAGTTCACAGCGTAAGATAATTAAAAAGTTTTGATATAATTCTTATTTAAATTTGGTATTTATATACCAAGAAGTGTAAATTCCTCTCCATTTCCAAGCGAATGCTTTTGATGCAATATAATAGTACAAAAAAGGTCATGGGATTGTTTTAAGTAGGAAACACATTTTTCTTATAACTACATAATTATATTTTTTAGTATTATCTTGGGTTAAACCATAAAATATTTTTTTAATATATGAGAAAATAGCACAATTACTCGCTCATTAGAAGATTTCGCGCAAAAATATTTTTGATATCGCCGATAAAACACAGTTTGACTAAAACTATATTATTTCTAACCTAGCTCATTGATCATGATTAGAAAGGTTAATATTATTATTCCGTTGATAAAGTTAATTTTTCATCTTTGAACGAAATATTTTTATTCCTTTGTAACTTATACGATTGTTAAAAACAATAACCACATATTTTTAAACAGAATAAATTATGCACAATAATACCACCTTATCATTTTGAGTAAGAGAAATTGTTCTCAAATTAATTGTATTTTGTCAGCGCGCTAGAGGTGATATTTAAAAATCAACATGTCCTACCGCCGAAAAGCAGGGCTCAGCGTGAACAAGGCCGGCGGCTGGACTGTGAGACAGAGAATTCGTAGGTTAGCGTTCTCTTTCCGTCTGACGAACTCCCCCCTCTCTCCCCGCACGCCTCAGCCCATGTTAACAATCTTCGTTGTAGGTACCTACATACATATTAATTTCTAGATCAACTTGTATCTAGAAACTGAGAATACATCAAACGGAGCAACAAAAGGAGAATAAATTAATAAAACATATATGATCAACTTGTATCTGGAATCTGAATACACATTCATTTTAGATCAACTTGTATCTAGAAACTGCGAATACATCAATCGGAGCAACGAAAGGAGAGTAAATGAACAAAAAATAACCGTTAAACTGGAGCAAATTTGTTATATTTTGATGACGAACATACCGACTGGGGTCAGTTGCAAACTGACAACCTTGGTAATGATAAAGGCACTGTTGCCAACTCGTGCAGATGTATCCCACCGGAGCCAAGATAAACGGTGTTAAAGGTAGATCAACAAAGGTCATGTAAATCTTACTAGATCAACATACTACGGGAGAGGTGATTATATATATATATATATATATATATATATACATACTCCATAAGCATACATTTTTCCTAAAATCTATCAAATTGATTAACTTTTCAAGTGAAATTGACTCACCAGCGCGTTCAACACATCAATTTGTTTTTTTAAATTACCTGCAGAGAAAGCAATGCGTTCGTTACGCTTCAAATAATTAATATTCAATGCCATTTGCGTTCAAGTATAGGCAAATGTCAAACATAGAACACAATAATGTCAAGTATAGGCAAATGTCAAACATAGAACACAATAATGTCAAGTATAGGCAAATGTCAAACATAGAACACAATAATGTCAAGTATAGGCAAATGTCAAACATAGAACACAATAATGTCAAGTGTAGGCAAATGTCAAACATAGAACACAATAATGTCAAGTATAGGCAAATGTCAAACATAGAACACAATAATGTCAAGTATAGGCAAATTTCAAAAATAGAACACAATAATATCAAGTATAGGCAAATTTCAAACATAGAACACAATAATGTCAAGTATAGGCAAATTTCAAAAATAGAACACAATAATGTCAAGTATAGGCAAATGTCAAACATAGAACACAATAATGTCAAGTATAGGCAAATGTCAAACATAGAACACAATAATGTCAAGTATAGGCAAATGTCTAACATAGAACACAATAATGTCATCAAACATAGAACACAATAATGTCAAGTATAGGCAAATTTCAAACATAGAACACAATAATGTCAAGTATAGGCAAATGTCAAACATAGAACACAATAATGTCAAGTATAGGGAACACAATAATATCAAGTATAGGTCAAACATAGAACACAATAATGTCAAGTATAGGCAAATTTCAAAAATAGAACACAATAATGTCAAGTATAGGCAAATTTCAAACATAGAACACAATAATGTCAAGTATAGGCAAATGTCAAACATAGAACACAATAATGTCAAGTATAGGCAAATGGTAAACATAGAACACAATAATGCAAGAATAGAAAATTATAAACATACACAAAAATTCATTGTAGGAAAATAATTAATCAAAATTGTTAATAAAAAATATTGTAAAATATTGAATAACTAATTTATATTAGAAATTAAAAAAGAAATTAATTATAATATGAAAATAAATTCATGAGAGAGCTATTTAAAGAAAATATTTGATTATTAATTATATTTAATGGACTATTAACACTTTCTCTAATTTCTGAAATTTCAAATTCGTGTAATTATAAACCGCTCGTATTTGTGTATACATTTTTTAAAACTTTTATTTATATCAAAAGAATGATTTGTTATCTATTATGTTCAAAATATGATTGTCAAATTCAGAATAATTATTATTACTTAAACACCTCGGTTGTTCCTTAACTCTAAAAGTCTTTTCTATTCGTTCTTTTCTTTAATATTTGGTTAAAGTGCCTTTCGGATTCGTCGATTTGTTTTATCGGAGCAACATACTATCGGAGAAATTATGAATGTTCCGAATTTTTTCAATCGTATGGTAATTTCTCCAGTGACTAGTCGCTCTAGTCAGTCGTTCGTAGTTTCCGGCGATAGTGGGAGATTATATCGCTACGATTTCTAATTCCAACGCGCAGTCTGCTAGGCACAAATACCATAAAGTATTAGAAAATGAAATTAAAGCCTCTGATAAACTTACGTTAGTCATTATCCGGAGTAGTACCAGATTCTGTTAAGGCTGTTCTTTCCAAATATTCGATTGAACAATCTTAGGTACCGATCAGCCAAGTGCGTTGAGCAACGCTATTTTGCCTGTTTCCAAGCAATTATTATCGATTGCCCGCCCATCTTGATAGACAATAAAATGACAGGAACCAAAAATTTTTATCAAAAATTTTAATTTTTTAAATTCTTAAACTTTTATTAGATAAAACAAGCAATATGCCCAAAACTTAGATACATGAATGTTTACATAGCAATAATAATCTTAAGTACAATAAACAACAAAAAACATCTCTCAAAAATGATAATAATAATGAAAAAGAAGTGAAAGGTCGAAAACATATTATAAAGTAGGTGTATAAACTAACTCCTTATTGTCACCTGTGCTGGTACACTGTTTTGGTACTTAATAAAGGGCATCATCACATTATCAGTTTGATATTAATGCTAAACCTTTTTTTTAAATTGATTAATTGTGTCATTAAAAATGTCTATTTCATTATCAGAGCAGTGTATAGTATTGTAATTTTTTAATATCCGCGGTAAAGGAGACAAATATCCAGTATTTGCGTGATACGATTTAATATATAAAAATGGCCCTTTTCCTCCTTGGTGATTTTCTTGTTGGTGTATTAATGTTGATTTGTGATAAAATGTTTGGTGTATCAATTGATGCATGCATAATTTTCTTCAAAAAGGAATACATCGGAAAGTTTAGGTCTGACTGACAGAGATTGTAGTTTATAGTGCGAAATTCAATCATTATACGTTACAAATTGATCACATAAACCTTCAATATTATAAAAGTATGTATTAAAAATATTTTGAAAAATATGGTGTTAGCCTGACTTTTTCTAATGCCGTGAAAGTACACTCGTTTCGTACATTTGACGTTTCTCCTCCTTGGAAAACAAGTAAGCAAGCCAAAACAATCTTATAATAAGTAGAATTAGTTAGGTTTTCATCAATTTTATTTAAAACAATGTTAAATAAATCTTTGTCTTTCAATATTTGGATCGCGAAAAATAGATCGCGAACCAAATGACGTTTGACATTTCGCTGGCATTTGTTCACTCTGTTGATACCTTTTATAACTACTCCTATGTAGGGTCGAGCGATACAATTGAATCGATTCCCGAATTTGATCGTTAGTTGATAATAATAATAATAATGTTTTATTATCACATTTTTTTTAAACAAAATAATAAATAATGATATCCTCACTGGGATTTCCCACCCTGAGAATTTCATTCACAAAACATTAGATTACATTAAATTAAATTGATGCCATTGATGAAAAGAATTTAAATAATTGTAAGGTGAGGTTGTAGTTGAGTGGTTTCAGTGTTAGACTGTATTTGGTGTTAATATATTTTCTATTTCAGATCTCCCTGTGTAACGTATCCAGCGTTTTATTTGATTTTAAAATTTATTATTGTGGTTGTGATTTTTAAAGGATAGTGGAATTTTGTGGTAGAGGATAGTACCATAGTATAACAAGTTTTTTGTCCAAATGTTGTGTTTGTGGTTCCTTGTTGGATGTGTTTTTGACTCTGAGCTCTAGTGTTTCTAATATGAATGAATGCTATTATTTCTTGTTTTTTGTATTTATGAACACAAAGTAGTATTGTTTTAGAGTATAATTGTTTTATTAACATAATGTACAGGGATTTTAAGTATAATTTTCATGATGGCTTTTTGTGTTCTAATGAGTAAATGAAGAATATTATCATTAGCACCGCCCCATCCGATAATACCATATTCTAATGGTGATTGGCAGAGAGCCATGTAGATCTTCATCAAATCCTTTGTACTGAGGACATTCCTGATTGTTTAAAATAAATAAGTTAATCTTTTAATTTTGTTATTTAAGTAAATAATGTAGTCGGTACACATTAAATAGTGATCAATTTTTATGCCAAGATACGTTATGTGATCGAATGGAGTTCCGTTGGGAAGAGCGTAGTTGTGCCTTTGAACAGTGCTCATCTGTCAGCATCGTCCTGATGAAAGACCACAATTCAGAAACAAAACGTTGCTTTTGATGGCTTTAGTCGTATTTGGTGACCAGATCTATATAGCCAGATACTTCCCATATCTTCCTCTTTCACATCTTCTTCCTTTCGGTTGTGAACGATTGTCCATTTGTCAATGTCTTTTCTTCACCACCTGTTACTCGAGATAATATATTGTGTTAATTACAGGTAAATGTTCATTATTCCGCCAATAATCCTAATTCACAGTTGATACATTTAATGTTAGATATTAAACGGACATTGAAATAACTAATGATGATAATTTTTTTTTGGTTTGTTCCAGGGCCTCAGGGGCGACGTTTCTTGGTACACCGCGGGGCCACTCGGGGCCTCCTATGGGCGGGGCGCAGCGCTAGCGCACACAGCATGGAGTGGCGGGGCGCGCTCCTAGCGCTGCTACTGGCGGTCACCACAGCAGGTAAATACCATTTATGATTGACATTGAGCTGAATTCAAGAAGCCAATGGCGCTGATATGTTGTTTTTTTTTTATTCGCCGAGTTGGCTATAGCCCCGATGTCAGCAAAATTGAGGAAATTTCCAAGATAGTTGACCCAGCAGTAGAGTTCAACAGAGTACAACTTCAGTAGCTGTGACAGGGGGGGCAACGATTTGATACTATAGAAGGCGTTATAATATTTGATACAATTCAGTCAATAAAAAAACTGTGCGTTCAACGATATTGATGGCGGTAGCCGCCTGCCTGTTGCCGCATCAGCAAATGCTTCAGTTTAGTTCAGAGCCATGTTCCACAGTGGGACTCCTACAAGTAGAATCTGAATCAAGAACAAACAATGCTCTGGATTAGAACTGAGAAAATTTAAGTTTTATCATTTATGATTCGTATTTTGTGCTGTGCAGGTCATGCGGGGACAGTCTGAAGCATATAAAATATAAATATATTAAAAAAGGCCTTGATTCAGAACTAACCTTAAAACGCATCTTTTCATTCACTCATTTTTTTTGGTTTGGTAAAAAATGGCATAATAATGATAAAATGCATGGGATAACTGAGTTTGACGAGCCGAATGTTATCAAATAGGTATGTTAAATAATTATGTTAATCCACAAATGACTAATTACTCCATTAGTAAATACATAATAGGGAACTCCAGTCCAATTTAAAAAAAAAAATCATCCATAATAACGTTCAAACTTAAATACCAGTATATTTCGTTTTTTTCTATCTAAAGTAAAACTCTCCAAATCTAATCCAAAGCTAATTTTGATCAGAATATCAAAGGACATGAGCTTTACCGTACAAAATTTTATATTCTATCCATGGTAAATCATAACTAAACATAAGCAATAAAATTATGTACCTTCTCAGAAACTTCACCTCGAAGAATAATAATAGTATTGAGTATTAACATTATTATGATATCCGTATTGATAATTGGTTTGCTCATGAATTCTCCAATTTCTTTAATTAATAATTTTGTTTACAACTTTTCAATTACTTTTAAATGACGATTTATAAATTCTACATATATTTATTGTATATACAATAAGACTTATCATATATATTCGGAATCGGCTTTTGTTGATCTATGTGAATGCATATTTTTAAAGCTATTATATTTTTCAGTGGAGTGCCTTATTATCAAATTTCACCTCCATTCTATTTCAGCTGTTTACAAATCATTATTTGAAAGTCATCGCGTTGATATTTTCAGTAATGTATTGTCATTGATCAGCCAGTCACTAACTAAAGCTGTTTGAGGTAATGAATGAAAGCTGAGAAAGAAAGTTAGAAATAGGTCTAATGACTTGGCGTAATGAAATGTGGAACATCATCATGTTTATTTAATGGAAAAAAAAATTACTTGTAAACCTACGTCAAATGTTTGAAGTGAAATCCAATAGGCTGAATGAGTCTACTTGGTTTACTGCCTTAGGAAGGTGCGATTGAAGCTAAAATGAAGTAGGTATTTTTTAAATTTATTTTTTTAATTGAATGTAAACCAAATTTGTGCGATTTGGTGCGATTGAAGCTAAAATGGAGTAGGTATTTTTTTTTTTTTTTTAATTTAATGTAAACCAAATTTAATTTTTTAATTTAATGTAAACCAAATTTAATGTTGTTATTAAGTTTTGCAAGTATTTTTAGTTTTTATTATTGTGACAGCTGTTTCGGCGTTCAACGCCATTTTCAATCTTTATGATAGTAAGTTTATTATTTATTGTGTTAAAATTTGTAGAAGTCCTGCTGGTAACCACCTTGATGACCTTCAGTCAAATATAAAGAATGATAATAAATAAATTAAAAATTACTTAGTAATCGCCACTTTATTAATACATACATATCAACATGTTTCATGCCAACCATATTTTGGGAACCAATCATTCTTTTGATATCAATGAAGGTTTTTAAAATTTTACATACAAATACAACTGGTTTACAATTAGACAAATTTGAAATTCTAGAAATCAGAAAAAGTGTTAATATTAATACTCAATTAAATATAATTAAAAATCAAATATATATATATATATATATATATATATATATTTGATTTTTATATATATATATATATATATATATATGTTAAATAGCTCTTGATTTTATTTACATATTAATAATAAAAATAATTTCTTTTTTTTAATTTCTAATATAAATTTGATATTCAAAATTTTATAATAATTTTTTATTAACATTTTTGACATACTTTAATCAATTTTTGTTTATGTTTATAATTTGTCTATTCTTACATTATTGTGTTCTATGTTTATCATTTGTCTATACTTGACATTATTATTTTGAGTATTCTGTATATTGCTGATGAGGAAAGCTTCGCTTTCGAAACATGTTGATATATATTAAGAAAGTGGTGATTACGTGGAAAATTTTTAATTCATTTTTTAATAATGACGCCACAAAGTGGTAATAATGATACTAATCTTTTGAAGAAATTATAAAAAATATTACTTTTTAACACTTGAGCAGGGAAACTTTACAGTGTAATAACCATTAAAATAGGCGTAAATTTACTAATAAATTAATAGGAGGGTAATGGGGTAATAAAAATAAAAACATTTTATGAAGTTTTTTACACACAGAAATAATATAGAAATATGTCGTCTGTAGGTGGCTTCTCCACAGTTTAATAAGGCCTTCGGAATAATAATAATTACCAAGCAGAACATTTTCATAATTAAACCGTTTTTTAATTGAATAATAATTTCTTCAATAAATGTGTAATTTTTTGTAGTTCTATAATTAATAAGTCATGGTGTTTGAAAGAGAGAGTACGAAAACAGTGTGCAATATAGTTGTGAATGATGAATACTTGGAGCAAGTTGATGAGTTTGTATATTTAGGAAATATGTTTACGAGAGATGGAAAGACTGATAGGGATATTGAAAGAAGGGTGAATGCAGGAAACTCCATTAACGGAGGACTGAACGCGGTTGGCGTAAACAAAAAGTTGTCAAAAGAAGCGAAGCTAGCAGTCCACAATGGAGTGCTGATACCAACCCTGATGTATGGCAGTGAGGCATGGAATTGGCAGAGAAAGGATGAAAATAAACTGAATGCCGTAGAAATGAGATCTCTGAGACGAATGTGTGGTAAAACCATGTATGATCGTGTGAAAAATATTGAAATTCGTAAAGAATGCAATGCTGATGTAAGCGTAATGAGTAAGATTAAGAGAGGGCCGCTTAAATGGTTTGGAAATGTGGAGCGAATGAACTAAGAAAGGAGTGTAAGAATAATGTATGACGCGAATGTGAATGGAAAAAGAAGCCGGGGACGCCCGAGGAAAACATGGCACGATGAAGTGAATCAAATACTTGAGTCGGGCCATGTCAGAAGTCGGAATAATAGAAGAGAATGTATGAGACAATGTATGAATGTGAATGAAGCAAGAAGTGTATGCTAAGATCGAGTTGTTTGGCGGTTCGTTCTCTCTGCCTATCCCTGCAGGGAAACGGCGTGATGGTTAGTTAGTTAGTTAGTTTACATACTTTGTGTACATTCACAGAGAAGCGAATCAACACAGGTGCTTTAAGAGGTGAGGGGAAGAAGCCAAATTTAGCAGGGTGAGGGGTGAGCCTTGAGGCATGTCCTTCAGTGATTTGCCAATAAATAAATACCGACATTATGCAGACAACTCGCATTGCACCTTTTTTACTCTTCGAAAAGCAAATATGTTAATGATCATCTCTTCGTTTTCACGATTGTGTGGAATTTATCGTAAATGTCCTTCCGGTAGCTGCCGTGCCAACATCCAAAACTAACCCAAACCGCCAATTTAAGAAAAACGTCAATAGATAAAAAAAAGTCGGGCTTGCTTACATAAACAGAATATTTTGTTAGAATATTTAGTTTGACCCTTTAAGAAATATTTATTAATTTACTTACCACAGGAAACGATGACATGAACGCTGTCGCGTCGTCGTCATTTCGATTTGACAAGATTGCTTCACAAAACTGCTGAGAATTATATTGAATAAGCTTAAAATTAAGTAAAATAAGTAAAATAATGGCTTCCTCTGGAATGTAATACGATATTTGTGATTTTGCTCACTATCGCTTTTATGTTGATACCGTAGTAAAATCTTCCGATGATCATCTGACGGCAGTCAGCGTGCGAATGATAGCCGAGTATATTTAAAAAAAAAGCCATAATGAATGTCACGTGAACTTTGCCTCCACGTCAAAATGGTACGGGTAGATCTTGCTTTGGGCATGTCCATGTAATTTTGAAATCAGTGACGGCCTCCATGGTCGAGGGGTAAGGCTCTCGACTACGAATCCGAAGGTCGCGGATTCAAATCCCGGCGTGCGCAATTAATTTTTATTTTAATTAATTTGTGTTGTTTCACAATTAATTCATTTAAAAATAATATATAGTATATTTGCGCACGTTACCGAGTGAAAGATACTCTCAGTATCGCCCTGGTGAAAGACCACCATTCAGAATTGAAAAGTTGCTTGAAATGGCTTTTTAGCCGTGTTTGGTGACCAGATCTGAATAGCCAGGTATTTACCCATTTCCCCTTTTTCCCACGTTCCTCTCCCCCCTCTCCTTCCCCTCCCCAATACCTTCAGCCTCACAACATTCCCTAATTGGGAATTCCATAGTCTCACTGGCTCCAGATGGTTGGGAGCAGTTTGGGACTCTTGTGCGGTATTCATATATAAAAAAAAAGTGGTTACAACACTGTGTCTAGGCTAAAAATCAATTTGTTTTTATTATTTTATTAAATTTACTAAGTGCATCCTTTTTATCGTTGTATTTATTATGTTATTTTCATATAAAACACCCAATCGGGTGTAATAAAGGTTTGCTGTATTGTAAACACTCATTACAACTGTTTTCACGTTTTACAATGTCATAATAATTATTAACCAATTACCCACCCATTGCGCAATAACTAGCTACTTACATAGTACCCACCTTCTTACTTCGTTTAACTTATTAAATATATATACATATTAACATATTACATATTTAACTTATTAAATATATATACATATATATATATGTGAACACCGCACAAAAGTCCCAACTGCTCCCAATCGTCTGGAGCCAGTGAGACTATGACACATACCCAATCAGAGAATATATTGAGGATGAAGGTAGCGGGGAGGGGAAGGAGAAGGGGAAGATGGTGCGGAAATACCTAATTATTCAGATCTAGTCACCAAACACGGCTATAAGCCATTTCAAGCAACGTTTCAATTATGAATAGTGGTCTTTCACCAGGGCGATACTGAGAGTATCTTCCACTCTGGAACGTGCGCAAATACACTATATATATTATTTTAAATGAATTAATTAAATAAAATTTACTCGCGCACGCCGGGATTTGAACTCGCGACCTATGGATATAATTCTGACGTCAGTGGTGTACACCACTGTTTAATATATATCAACATGTTTAGGAAACGACGCCCGATGAGAGAAGCAATTATTATTAATCATAATTTTACTATATTTAATAACATTATTAATTTAAAGTAATTATTATTAATTTTACGAATAATAATAATCATTATTAAAATTTATAAACAATAAATAAATACGAGAATAGCTAATGATCTTTTTTTCAAACCGTTTTTCTTTATTATAATATGACTATATTTTAGCTATGTTATTAGGTATTGGCTTTGTTTTTTTTACGATTTATTTTTGTTTTTTAATCCTAACAACATTCATAAAATATAATTTCTTAAAAAGATTGGTATTCACTTCTTCATCAGGAATATATAGAATACTAAAGAATAATAATGTCAAGTATGGACAAATGTTAAACATAGAACAATTGTTGTTGAATTCGTTTATAAAATAACTTCTAAAATATTGAATTTTCAGATTTGTTTTTTCCTCTGCCAACAATTTCGTCTAATTGCAAAGTCGGAACAAAGAGTCCGTTGAACAATAACCACATGAAATCGTGTCTTGGTAGAGCGACGCTAAACTGTTAAAATTAAACTTTAATTAAATCTAATCTAGAAAAACAACTGAGCACCCTTCTCCAGATCCTCCTCTCTTGTATACAGCAGTCTTCATAATTTATTGAACACCAACTTTATTAGAGGCTAGCTATCGTGTAATCGGCGTTGCTCGCGGCGGTTTGGTTTGGTTTGTAGTAAAGTTCGGCGCCTTTTACTTCAATTTAATTCAATTAATTAATTATTTTAAAAAATTTACAAATCTTTAAATTTAAGGCGTTTTTAAATAGATTATATTAATACACATAGAAGTCTATAGCAGTATTTAATATGGGGTATAAAATATAATAAATAATAGAAGTCCGTACATTTTATACTGCAGGAGTAAAGCTTGCCGTTTTAAAGCAGCTTCGTCGATGTTAAATATGTCAATATCCGAATTGATTCTGTTCAACAACAAGATTGCCCTCCCCGCCGGCATGACCATTGGCAAGGTGGCCCTGTAGGTTGGGAGATAAAACAGTCTACGCTTACTACTTACTGCACTCTGGCGATAGAAGTTCGAATCAAGTGTACTCCCTTTTTATCGACATTTGTCACATGAAAACGTATCGTTCATATGACTAGTTCTTGAGTTCAACTGTCCGGCTGTGGAATGATTTACCGGCCTCTGTGTTTCCTCCCTCCCACAACACGAATATCTTCACGATTCTGTCTTCACTTCTTCCTCTTCCCAAAAAGACCCCTCACATAGCATCCCCAAAGGTGACATTAGTAACCTCTTGCGTGGAGTTAATGTAAAAAAACAACAAAAACGTCCAAATTTATACATATATTACATTATTATACAAAAGCGTGATGCAGAGCAAATTGATGGTATCAACTCGCGGGTCGAAACAGCTCTCTCAGCAATCTCTTTCTCGTTTATAATAGAAATATTAATTTGCCTCTCCTGTCTCCATTTATTGAAACGGTATCCAAAAACATCCCTGATTTGAAGGGTGAAAGCATAATAATGATTCTGCCAAAAGTCGTAAATATTTGAATATTTCCACATGATTGAAAATTCCCCGGTCAGTAACACGCAAGTCGGCGTTCACTCACAAATGAACGTGATTGTAGAAACTGATTATTATCTTTATCATATCATTTGAAAGCTAACTGTAAAGTACAGTGTGTCTAAAATAATATTAATTCAAGTTCAGTGTCAGCGACTGGGCCTCGCTGCGCGGAAGGCTACATGCTAATAACGTGGCTGCGTGAATTAGCGGGACACCACTGGTACACCCTGTAGCTCCGTGTGTCTTGTACTGGGTGGCGTACAATATATTAGACAGTGATGTACGGCAGGTTACATTACAATTCTGAACTGAGTTCATAATAATTCAACAATTAAAATTCTTTGGGACATTATTGTAAAATTAATATTAGTGTCCAGGAAGTCCTCGATCTGGCCAAGGTTGGAAATCTTGGAAAATATGGGCGATTGAACTCAAATTAGATATAAAAAAAACACTATCGTTGTTACTACTGAGCATATTTCTGTTGTGTAATACAAATAAATGTTCTACTTTCAGATTATGATCTGAGTTTTTGAGAAATTCTTGTGAAACTTATATAAGTGTCTGCGCCAAGAAGTCCTTGATATGGCCAAGGTTGTAAATCTTCGACTTAGGATGGATTGAATGATATCGATAATACATCGACGAATATGGGTGATTTAACTCGAACTAGATAAAAAACACTATCGTTGTTAACTCTGAGAATATTTCTGTTGATTAATACTAGTGTTTTTAGTGAAACTTGAATTTCTCTGCAGTAATTAGTGAAGTCTGTTAATTACTGTAAATTGCGTGAGAAAAAGCGAAAGAATTAAGCAGTTGATGTTATTTATAAGTTTGACATTTGAAAAGCATATAAAGATACAATTAGTTGCATTCTTTGAGATTAATTGTCTATTATTCATAGAGCAAATGGTATATATAAACAAAAAATAACAAGAAGTGATGAAAGTAGGTAAGTAATTAATTAAAAATGTATAAATAATTGAAAAAAAGTATTTTAATAAATATTTATTTACAAATTATAATAATAAATAATAAAAAACAAGTTATTTTTATTATTAACCGCCCTACCCATACGAACGTACGTGATACGGCCGCTATATTATCTCCCGAACGCAACAAGCCGTATCCCGTACGCTCAGGTAAAAAAAACTATACCCGAAACCCACAAAACATTCGTATACGTCAAGTTTGTTCCTGCATCATCTCGTTTATATTTCGAGATCAACCGAAGCTAACGGAAGTGTTCGGGTATTTTCGTCTCTCCCATTTTCGTCAGTTTCTTATTGCGAAATCTAATGAAATAAAACGATGTTTTTTCACCTACTTTTTAATAACCCAAAGGACGGGCGGTTCATATAAATAAGTCATAAATAAAATAATAATAGTTACGATTATCAACATTTGTATTAATAATTTTCTAAATACAGTATAATTGTGAAAATAAAATTAAGAGATAACTTTTTTTTTTTTCATTTTTTATTATTAATAATATTTAATTGAATATTAATATTATTAATAATGACACCACAAAATAAATACACATCTATTGAAGGCTAATTTATTTTTTGCGCCACCGGATCTTTGTGTATAGCAGCTAGATGAACATATGGCCGGAATAGTCAGCGCCCACTGCCTAGAGTGGCCAGTGCCAACCAATGCGACGATAATAATATTTCAAGTTGAGCCATTACTGTAACTGTACATTCCGAAACTGGTTTTGATATTACGAAAAAAAAATGGCCAAGAATGTTAGGTCAGAGTCAAAGCCATTAAAGTGATGTAGTCAAAACATCGTAGTGTCCCCCCGCAGGGATATGCGGAGTAATCGGCTGTGTAAGGAATGTAGTCGTTGAAGGTGTAATTCCACGTAGAATGCGCGCTCCATTCTAGCAAAGAGGCATTGCGACATTATTCTAGTGGAATCTTCCGTTTCAACTGTCGGTTGTCCTAATTCTATCCTTGATAAATCGACTCCTTCTACGTAATGCTTGTTACACACAGTTAATATAATATAATTAGCGGAATATTTCCCGATATCGCTCGCCATACGAAATTTTATTTATTTCATAATGTTTTACAAAAGTTGCAAAAAATGTGACCCTACTCTGGGGTACCCCATTCTAAGGTCACATTGTACATTGTTTTATGTGTGGATTATAAATTAGGTCAAGTTTTTTGTAAGTTTGTCACGTTTACAAAATATCTTTAGTTTGCCATGGGACACACTTCAAAGACATTAGGGCATATGTATGTATTATTTCCCCGTGGCTGAGACATAGCAAAAACGTTTTTGGTTTCAAGTGATAAGAACTCACCGATCGTCAGTGTTTTTCGGCTTCAAGAAACATAGCATTGAATATATCATCTGTTATAAAACAAACAAAACTAGACATACATAAAAATCTTTATTTTTTAATTAACTTCTGTTTATTGATTTTATATCTCCTTTATATCTGCAAATATCTTCATTATATAATGCAAGTTCACTAATAAATACCTTAAATTAAATGAAACAATTAAATTTTGTTTTAAATACTTTTTTTACCACACGGACCGTTTAGGAACAATCGTTCCATCATCAGGGCAAAATATATACTTTATTTTTATGTGAATACCTCACAACCCAACTGCTTCCGACCGTCTGGAGCCAGTGAGACTATGGCATTCCCGATTGGGGAATGTCGTGAGGGTGAAGGTATTGGGGAGGGGAAGGAGAAGAGGAAGAGGAAGGTGGGGAAATACCTGGATATTCAGATCTGGTCACCAAATACGGTTAAAAGCCATTTCAAGCAACGTTTCAATTCTGAATGGTGGTCTTCCACCAGGGCGATACTGAGAGTATCTACCACTCTGGAGCGTGCGCAAATATACTATACATTATTTTGGAATTTATTAATTCTGAAACAGCACAAATTAATCAAATAAAATTTTGTCGTGTACGCCGGGATTTGAACCCGCGACCTTCGGATTCGTAGTCGAGAACCTTACCCCTCGACCACGGAGGCACTAAACAATATTAGAAAATTATTGAAGAACATACGTATTAGGTGTCACAGTGGGGATGGGGTAGTGACTAGGGATTAGTAAAGAGTGGGGGAAGAGATAGAGATTGAGGGAGGGGTGAGAGGAAACATATTTAAAATGGGGCTGTAAGTTAGATTTTTTTTAAATTGTTAATAATAGACTCAATTTTATTAAGGGATTTCTTAATTTCCAAGGCTCCTAAATTATCTAAGCATTTACCTTTACTATTAATGTGAAGAATATTGATTCCCGTATTTTTTTCAAAACTATGATCTCAAATTACACGAATGTGAAAACAATTTACCTCATTGCACTTGCCCGCATTAACCGAAGCTAAAAACATTTAATATCTCGGGATCTTAATTGATGACAAACTCCGATGGGATTTACACATTAACGGAACTTCAAAAAATATAACAAATTCATTTACTTCTTCAAAAAATTAGGTAGTATCTTGTCAACCGAGGATCTAAATAGAGTGTATTATTCTTTATGCCACTCTCATTTAGAATAAATTGGGATGGGGTTCAGCTGTATCAAATTACACGAAACCGTTAAATACAACTCAGAAATGCATCATAAACTTAGAGTAACAATATATACTCTAAGATCATAAACACCGTTTTAAAGGTCCCCATTAGGACGCCAACAACGGAATTTTTTTTAACATTTAGACGTTACAAAAATTATATTAAAAATGGTCTATTTAATCATCTCAATAATGACAAAATGTCTATCACTCCTCATGATCATAATACCAGAGCAAAGCAACTAGACAAGCTAAATGTACCCAAGTGTAACACTACTTTTGGACAAAGAAGCTTCGAATTTTTAGCTGTAAAATTATACGGCAAACTCCCACTTAGTATCAAACAAAGTAATTCAATCAATAATTGCATTAAATCCAGCAAAACTAGAAGAAGAACTGACTAGTATTCACAACGTCACAGAAGTTACTGGAAATACCCTACCCAAACCATGAAGTTGAAATACAGAAATTGTTGAAATCCCCTTATTCAAAACCTTGTTCGCCTCAGCACAGGATCTCCTAGTGAGGAGGACTATTTTAATTCTATAATATACGAGTATACGTATTTTTTTTATATTTATACCTTACCTTAAAATCTCAAAATTATGTAGAAATTAATAAAAAAATTGATATGATTAGCGAATTCGGAAAAATGATTGTTTTTTAGAAATATTTATTAACATGTTTGATTTTAATGTCGAAATTACGGCTTGTTTTTACGATATAAAATGAGGAACAGACGTTACAATTTAATTTATATTTACCGGAGTGGGTCAATTTATGGTCTTTATTTTTAGTGGTCCTTAAAAAATTGAGCCAACCACATGGGGTGATTTTTCTGTTGACGATGAAATTTCTGATCAAAATTAATTTTTCTACGAATTTGGTAAGGCTTTTTAAAACGATACAAAGCCTAACTTTGGTCATAAAGTAATGCACTATCTGTCCGAAAGTTAGTTAAGTAGCTGTCGGGAGGTTTGCTCCCGGTAGTGCCGACAACGGACAGGCTACAAGTGGTTATTGGTTCAGCCACTTTTCCGTTAAATACACCCGTTAGTCAGTTAGTGAGCCAGTATCTACAGTCAGCCAGTATCAAGTGCATTAGTTTGTTTAGTGTTTATCGACAGGGATGATATCAGAAGGTGGTTAACGTCTATAAATCAACTGGTGTTTAATCCGGTTTAAGACATTTTACACAAAAAAACATTTGAAATGAAAGAGTGTTTTGACGGAATAAGATTTATAAAAACATACACCGAAACACAGATGTACGAAATAAGTTACGACAGTAACTGTCCAAAGTGGCTCGAGTCCAAGTGAGGTCCATTGGGTATCACGGATAGAATTATTACTTTGGTTTGACTGCCGACTGCTGACGGCACATAAATAAATTACAAACTCTGTAAAACAAAGCCCAGTAGTTCTACTTGCCGAAATAGATTTAACGAAGATTTAAGATTTAGATTTAAAATACTTGCAGATCCTCATGATGATGCTATTATTAAGTTCTGCAAGTATTTTTGTTTTTATTATTGTTACGGCTGTTTCGGCTGTTGTGTTTAAAATGATTTATTACCGGTAAAAACGATTGAATTTGAAAATAATTGTGATAATTAAAAATTCTCCAAGAGAACTTAATAATATCATTATCGTGGTCGCAATACTCAGCAGTTCAATGGGACAAGCTGAGGGTGTGCTACAACATACAGGCAACTTCTGCAACTTCCTTGCCTTCCGCCCAGTCCTGCTGGATTAAAAACTTAAATAAAATAAATTTACAAAAAGTTATTTCCACTTTCAGAAGTAAGTAACATTTAAAAAAATTACTTCATTATTAATAATTATTAAATTAAAGTAATTTTTTTAAATGAGCCTATTTTAAAAAATGCATCGTACAAAACGAAATGCCCGAGGTCAAACCAACAAATGAATGACGTGATTTTTATTAATTTTATTTAACAAAGGGGGCCGCATAAAAAAAGACAGGGGGACGCACGAAGTACGCTCGCGGGCCGCGGGTTGTGCATCACTGTTATAGACTCGCATTAAAACTAGTAACCATGCTCATTTTAAAATCTTAGCTTTGTAACACCGCCCATACGAAGTATGAACAATTAGAAATTACTAAACGAACGAATGATCCTAATATAACATTAATTAATAATGTTCCCCGCTTCTCAGTGTGTTCACATTATCAGAACAATATAACACATTTAAATAAATCAATCAAGAAAACATTGTCATTAAATACGGGGAGAACATATTATAGATGTAAAAACCTCACGGAATAGAGAATTTGGATTATTTTCTAACTAAATCGGTTTTACCGATGATAACGATATTTTAAAGAACCCGTCCACATTAGAATGGGGTGGGAGTAAATAAAGTCGTATAAATTAATCGTCACAATTGGATTAACCGCAGTTTGAAAATGGCCTTGAACGCCGAAACAGCTGTCACAATAATAAAAACTAAAAATACTTATAGAACTTAATAATAATAAATGTTTATTCCGGTATGTGGGGAGGTTAGTGCAGTCCCATACATTCCATACAAAATATACATGCAATAGTTATAGAAAAATATACAAAATTTGTACATATTTGAGTTTAAAAAAAAGCAAAATAATTATAAGACAGTAGTATAAGGAGATACATCACACATAAAAAAAAAATAGAATTTAACTAAATAAGATTAAAATAAATACTTTAGGGTGCTGCGGCATTTATATTGTGAGGGGCCAATATCTTTCTCCAGTATGCGTTGATGCTGGAGGCTGGACTGAGGCGGGCTTCCATCATGAGGATATTCCTGGAGCTGTTTATTCTTTCCCTCATTCCAGCCACCCTGGATCTTATAAGGGCTGCACAACCGGAAACTCGCACCTCCGTGAACATACTGGAAGCGCTGCAGAATCTGGGGAGGCCAAACATTATGCGGAAGGCGTTATTATACTGTACACGAAGTCTTTCCAGACTAATCTTTTTGTAGTTTGCCCAGAGTTCGCAGGTGTACAACGTTGCGCAGAAGGCAAGGAATAGAGTCCTTTTCACAGCGGTACTACAAAGGCGAAATCTTCTACTGAGCATATTCGATCTTACGCTGAGAGCTCGTCTTTGTAATGTAAATCAAATTTAATCAATATTATTAAATTTGATTTACGTTAAATTTATAAAAAAAAAAACAAATAATATACATTTGTCATCTTTTTAAAAGCTGTTAACGAGTGGCGACAATAGTGTTAATGCCTTCCTTATCCTCCCCGGCCATAACGGATAACACCAGTTTAGTTTGCAGCACGGAGATGGTGAAAAAAGTCGGGAACGATGCATTTAAACGTTTTACGAGTAGTATGGGACAACATTATCTTCTAAGGAAAACTAGTCTGTAAAAAGGTAGATAATTTCCATGAATGGAGGGCCTGTAATTACAGTGCACATAAAGCAGTCATTCGTGGATAACGCTGGGCGGCTTCCGTAGCGTAAGTGTTTGTAATGATCTTACATTAAGGCGATCCACTTCCTAAAATTCCAACGGAATCACGCACTCATTATGCAGGCGGCGAAAATGTTGAAATTCCCGCTTAACATCGGCCGCATGTTTCGATTTACGCAAAAAACATCACCAAAATGCGTGTTTTATTTTATTTTGTGAAGATCAGGAATAAATATTAAAATGTTTTTGGTCATTTTCTAAAAATACTTATTTTGTCACAATGAACAATATGAAAATATCGGAAAAAGGGTTATTAAGTAGAAGTTTTGCACTTTTTTAGGTCCGAAACTTTTTTTTTAGCATTATAAAAAAGACTCGCCAAAAAATGTAATGTTAAACGAAAGGCCAAGGTCTGTTCTACTTTCAGTATTTAATTAAATCATCCGTGATATTTCTATACCATCCAATTTTCAAATCAAAAACACATGATTTTGCTGTACATTGAAGTTTCAATTTAATTATCACTTTGCACCACGACGTTTAATATTTGATCTAATCTTATCGTTTAAAATGATGAATAATGGCCATGACTCGCCAGAGCTCGTCAAATTTATAAAAATCCACATATTGTCAAGACCAACCCGACAAACTGATCTTTTCATTTGCTCGCATGCAGAACCAATCTTAGGATAGTTTCTCCGATTCCCCGTAATTGTAACACAAAATTTAACAACATCGGTATTCTTCACAATACCCTTCTAAATTTCAAATCCGAGTATAAAATGTATCGAGAGCATCTCCTGTCCCGATCCTATCTTCCTCTTCCCTCTTTCTTCTTGTTTTGTTTTTTTTTTTCTCTTGTTAGCTTCATAAATAAAATACTCGTATTTAACCACTGTTAGCACAAGAAACTTTGTTGGCTCATATTTGTTGTATATTTGTATTAAAAGCTGTTTATTTTTTACAACAAATAAATTTGGTAAATTTGTATTTGCAAAACAAAATAATTTATTATTAATTAAGGTACATGTAAGTTAAAGGTTCCATTGTGTCTATCTGGTCGATATTAATTCCTAACTAGAAATATACATTGACTTGCTCGGAGGAAAAAATATGTTTTTTTTAATATTTAAGATAATATTAACAAATCTCAAATGAAATATGAAACAGAAAAGACAGACAATGCGTAATCATTAAAAGGAATCGATATCAGTTGCTTAGATTCAAACCTTTTATAATAGTCTTAGAAGAGTGTGATATTTACATAGATGTCTCTAGCGTTCATTTATTGTACGAGTTAATAGAGTTACCAACAGATGTCACTAGGATATAGGTTCAAACTTCTGAGATTAAAAAGAGAGTTACGAGCACTCGGAGTCCACCTGAATTTCCCCCTGGAACAATGGAGTATTAAATATACTAATTGCAGGACATCGGTCTCGAGGCTGTCCTTTCCCATTAAATAATAAAGGCAGGAGTTCGTTATGAAGACACGTATTTCATTGAGTCGTACGTTGCAAATAACATTTATTTGTAATACCGCTTTATCTATTATGTAGGCACTTTTCATCTCGTGTTTTAGGGAATAGATTGCCCCCGGTTGACAACACACAATTATTTGTCGCCGGAATTACTGAGCGCAGTATCCAACATTCCTCAACATTGCCCAACATCTCCGATACCAACAACTGTCCCACTGTCTGCAGCAAATGTGTCCACAGTGCCATGAATACGAGGAATGTCCCAACAACAGCTCACAGGCGTGGGGGCTTCTTCCACTGACTGTACATACTATCCCCTTCTCCTGGTGACCTTTGCCCTCCATTACCTTAGTGAGTGGGCTTAAATATAAGATCGCCATCAGCAAGTGCCGCTAGCACATAAAACACAGTTTACAATTCTTTGAAATAAAAATAAATAAATGTCCTACAGTAGCAATAGGCAGCCCGCTCACTGTGTAGAGAAGATTATCTCCACATTTATGCACCTCTAACCGCAGTTGACACAGGAAGAGGGAGAAATGTTCCCTGGCACTGTTCACAAAAAATTTACAGTACAATATAAATACGTAAAGAAGCAGGTAGATAAGGAGATGCTCTTGCTAGTAGTACCATGTTGCGCTATGCCCGCTGACCGTAGCGCCGCGAACGGTGGATGGAGCTGCCTACATAATATTATTTATAATGAATAACAGGAAGAAAGGTGCCCCAAATAAAGGCGCTTATGCAACCTCCGCACACACACACACTTCACTGTTATAAAACCACAAGTGTACGCCGAGAGGTACCCGGATAAATTCTCGAACAGGGCCGGAACACGGATATGAATCAGCCAATTATGTTTTTAATTATTGGAACTTGTACGATCATTTATCCACCTTGTCACAAAAATCAGCGGAAGATGATAAGAAAAAATTTAGCAAACAAAAAACAAAAACATTAGCCACTCATCTCACTGGGACAGTCCTGTGTTCAGATGAGCGGCTTTACATAACATTAGCCACTCATTTCACTGGGACAGTCCTGTGTTGAGATGAGCGGCTTTACATAACATTAGCCACTCATTTCACTGGGACAGTCCTGTGTTGAGATGAGCGGCTTTACATAACATTAGTCACTCATTTCACTGGGACAGTCCTGTGTTGAGATGAGCGGCTTTACATAACATTAGCCACTCATCTCACTAGGACAGTCTGTGTTGAATGAAACGGCTTTATAACATTAGCCACTCATCTCACTGGGACAGTCCTGTGTTCAGATGAGCGGCTTTACATAACATTAGCCACTCATTTCACTGGGACAGTCCTGTGTTGAGATGAGCGGCTTTACATAACATTAGCCACTCATTTCACTGGGACAGTCCTGTGTTGAGATGAGCGGCTTTACATAACATTAGTCACTCATTTCACTGGGACAGTCCTGTGTTGAGATGAGCGGCTTTACATAACATTAGCCACTCATCTCACTAGGACAGTCCTGTGTTGAGATGAGCGGCTTTACATAACATTAGCCACTCATCTCACTGGGACAGTCCTGTGTTGAGATGAGCGGCTTTACATAATATTAGCCACTCATCTCACTAGGACAGTCCTGTGTTGAGATGAGCGGCTTTACATAACATTAGCCACTCATATCACTAGGACAGTCCTGTGTTGAGACGAGCGGCTTTACATAACATTAGCCACTCATCTCACTAGGACAGTCCTGTGTTGAGATGAGGGGCTTTACATAACATTAGCCACTCATCTCACTAGGACAGTCCTGTGTTGAGACGAGCGGCTTTACATAACATTAGCCAACCAGCTACTCACTAGGACAGTCCTGTGTTGAGATGAGCGGCTTTACATAACATTAGCCACTCATCTCTCTGGGACAGTCCTGTGTTGAGATGAGCGGCTTTACATAACATTAGCCACTCATCTCACTGGGACAGTCCTGTGTTGAGATGAGCGGCTTTACATAACATTAGCCACTCATCTCACTGGGCCAGTCCTGTGTTGAGATGAGCGGCTTTACATAACATTAGCCACTCATCTCGCAAGAACAGTCCTGTGTTGAGATGAGCGGCTTTATATAACATTAGCCACTCATCTCACTAGGATAGTCCTGTGTTGAGATTAGCGGCTTTACATAACATTAGCCACTCAACTCACTAGGACATTCCTGTGTTGAGATGAGCGGCTTTACATAACATTAGCCACTCATCTCACTAGGACATTCCTGTATTGAGATGAGCGGCTTTACATAACATTAGCCACTCATCTCACTAGGACAGTCCTGTGTTGGGGAATGGGCGGCTTTTCTCTTTATTAGCCACTCATCTCGCTGGGACAGTCCTGTGTTGAGATGAGCGGCTTTACCTGCTTTATTAGCCACTCATTTCACTGGGACAGTCCTGTGTTGAGATGAGCGGCTTTACATAACATTAGCCACTCATCTCACTAGGACAGTCCTGTGTTGAGATGAGCGGCTTTACATAACATTAGCCACTCATCTCGCTGGGACAGTCCTGTGTTGAGATGAGCGGCTTTACATAACATTAGCCACTCATCTCGCTGGGACAGTCCTGTGTTGAGATGAGCGGCTTTACATAACATTAGCCACTCATCTCGCTGGGACAGTCCTGTGTTGAGATGAGCGGCTTTACAATTTTAGTGAAACGTTATATTATACTTTACTCTATACGATACTATTTACGACTATAAACAACTATAAAATCTACAGTAAATCTTTAAGTTGGGCCGTACATTTATAGATTACAACAATAATAATTTGACTGTGACCCAAATAACTATCATAAAGTATCTGTGTTACAATTAGCCACAGTCATAGGGTGACCGTATCTTTGTTAACAAGAAGTAGTGAGTAAATAATAATAGGTAAATAATAATAAGTAAATAATAATCATTGTTCAATTAATTCCCGAACCTGAAAAACTATGCACAGCCTACCTTTGCTCAAAGAGCAATGCACCCAGAGATCATTCAAATCAAATTGAATACAACAACCCTTATCGATAAAATTTCATCAATTCAGTTAGTGTTTTACAAAATACAATGGACGAGTGTGAGACTTTATTCAGTTCGCTTCTGTGGAACCGAACGCACCGCGCTCGACCACTCTCACGCAGGTGTGCGGCGGGAGAACTAGTAGTAAGGTGGATCCCACCTATACACATCTAGTCAGTCAACACGCCACGCGCAACGCACACTGCTCACTGCTACCTATCGCCAGGCAGTGAAGGAATGCCGCATAACTGTACTCCGACGGTGGTACGAATCTTGTGGGTATTTGGTAACACATTGGTAGTGCTCGGTAGATTAGGTATTTATTTATGCTTTGAAACAATCACGGGAACAGGAGTGTAATATAAATTAAACCGAGTAACAATATTTGAGGCGTGTTTTATAAGGTGTAGTGGAGAATACAGATAATTCTGCATCTGGTTGTTGAAATTATGATTCCGATTACCGTTTAGTGGCAGAGTTGTCCAAAGCGTGATGTTCCCCACCGGTATCTCATACGGAGTGCAATCAGATATTAAAACAATAAAAAAAACTTCACCTATATTAAAAAATACTATGTTATTATATAAATATATTTAACAAGATTTTTAAATTTTTTATTTCATCGTATTTTTGCACCAGAAATTAGAGACCTACAAACAAAAATAAATTCCGCGATTCATTAAAACGTTACAAAATATTATTTTAACTTACGAATTTTTAAAAAAATATTTTTATTTTTTTTTATATATTTTTTTATTTTTTTTTATCTATAAAAAAAAAGTAACATCTTCAGTAATTAAACAAAACTTACGACTTTTTTTTTAAATACCATCCGAAGTACCCGGCGTTGTCTGAGGTTATGAATGGTTTTGATAAAGTTTTGAAGATGTGGTGTGTTATCTCTACCTCTACCCCCACCCCTACAACTACCCAGTAATTTTCCTCTTGTTTTGAACGACGAGCTTGCAAAATTCCACCAAGAAGTACCAAAACTCTGCTTTAAGGGGTGGGAAAGGGGGTGGTTTTTTTAAATTTCATATAAACAGTGACCTTTCTCTTGTTTTGAAGGTCGAGTGTGAAAAATTTCATCAAAATCGGAATAAAACTGCAGATTTGTATTAACAATTAACCGAACCACCCACCCAAAGACACTCTTGTATTTTTCAAATTAGAAGTGCCTTCGATGCCGTTTGAAAGAAATCGACTGTAGCCACTGACTTAGTAGCTTTTTGTTCTAGCGCCGAGAGAATCAATAAAAATACCCTACTTATGCGCAATCTGTCTTTCATACATTGAATGGATTGTACATAGCCATTCCAGTGGCGGCTCGTGACTGTTGAGTGAGCTAGAGTGCTAAGATTGAAAAATACGACGTAATTGATGTTTTTGAAGTCGAAAATGATTTTTTTTTTCAAAATTTCAATTTTTTATACGGAGATTTAGATGGTAGCTGGAACAGTGCCCCACCAACATCAATAATGTCGTATTTTTCAATCTTAGCAATCCAGCTCACTCAAAAGTCACGAGCCGCCACTGTGCCATTCTGATAAAAACGAAATATTAAAAAAATATGTATATATAATTTAGGGTGAGATCGGACAGTCTTTATAAACATGAAACCCGCCCACATCACGTGTTTGTGTCCTTCTACATTCTATGGAACAAACGATAGGGGGGCTTGTCATATTTTATCTACAAATTAATATGACAACTAATATGGAAATAGCATAGCACGCTGAAAATAGTTGTATGAAGTCGGTAAATACGAACCAACTCTTACGCGAAAATACCTGTCACTATTTTACCTCAAAAGATCTCATATCGCATTATGGAAAAAAATTCATTATTTCTATTATTCGTGATTATTTTTAACTCGAATTCATCATTTGGTGTGGAAGAGATTTCAACGCGCGGACAAGAGCAAATATTTTTTCCGCGATTTCTTAAATTAGGGTAAAATCACTTTATGGCATCGTTTTCAATTGAATGATTAAGAAATATTTTGACCTACATAATAGTCTAAAAAAATTACATACTGAAAACTGATTTACAATAACGAACTCCGCCCCATTTTTTTTATCAATGTGAACATTTGTAATGGTCTAACCATCATCATTTTCTTTTAATAGAACCCTGGAAAATATTTTTTTTTATATGCATAACTTTCATGCTAGAAAAGCTTAAGGGAGCGACATCTATCGACTTGTGGAGAGTTTGATTACAGTGAATTATAATCCAATAATTTTGATTCATAAAACTCGTTGCAACATAAAACCACGAGATGGCAGTGAGAAGAAGGCGTTCCCTCTTATAAATAAACATCACAGGATTGGGTGAAATCAACGAAAAAGTTACCAATCAAACGAGCGTTTTACATAAACAACAATTAGTGGTGACAGGACAAAGGAAATATTAATTATTTATGTGAATCGAAAGGGTTCAGATCAACGGCCTATAATGTAAACATTTCACTAGCGGTCGAACAGGACGAGAAGAGGTCGTGAACTTTAAAGGAAACAATGGGAAATGCAGAGATGAATAACCATTGAAAATGGAAGTAGGAGGTAAAAATAATACGCAAAATGTTAATTACAAATAAAAAAACTACAAAGTGAGGATTTATCTTGCACGGGGAAAGGTGTGTTTGCATTAGAATTTAGACAGAGAGGCGTGTCATGTAAGGTTAAGCGGAAAAACAACGAATTAGAGAAAATAATTCAGAGAACAATAGCTTCAACAGATGAAAAAGGGAAGAAACAAGAATTATACAGTATGGAAACTTCGGCAAACTTAAGAGGCGATTTAGGCGAGACTAATGTGAAATAGGAGTACAATTTTCTAATTTCAGGAACGTAGATAATTACAAGGGAGTGAAACTAGGCTGATTTTAGGTGATAAAAGGTATTAATTGAGTAGATTCGGGACATCAGATATTATGAAAATGTAGATGAGAAATGTATCAATCAATTATAAAATTTAAACTGAAGGAATTCAATAGAAATATTGAGATATATGGACTACTACTTTGAATATAGTTCGATACATTTAGGTAAAATTTTGAGGTTGTCAATGACTAATGTAAACAAGGCGACAAGAATTGTTTATTTAAGCGACCAGATGAACATGAAACTCAGGTGATAAAGAGACAAACAAACAATTAAGTTTATACAGGGAAGATAGGAATATTTATTTAAGGAAAAGTAATAAAAAATAATGAGTTTTCGATAAACTCTGATTTATATCGGTTTTTTTACAAAAGTAATGGTTATTACCCATAATAATGAGTAAGCTAATGTGATAGTGAGTTTTAGATAGTCAGAGAGAGTGGTTGTTTTAATTTGATAAGGGAGGACACGGTCGGTCTTAGATAGGCAGAGAAAAGGGGAGCGTTTTTTAGAAGACGGGAGCGAATGTGGTGGTTTTTGTTTAGGAAGGAGTCTGTCCTAGAGGTTGCATGGGTTTTTGCATGCATAAAAATGCGTGAGAGTGGTAGTTGTTTTGCGGATTTTGTGTGTGAAATTAAAATAATATATTTTGGATATGCACTAAGAAGTAGGGTAAGTTTTTATTAATTTACTAACAAGTACATTAACCCGTTTCCTAACATTTGAAAATCCAATAACGTTAGGGAGGTAGTCGCGGAATACGTCGAGCGAGGAAATATTAAATTACGTGCTGGCCGATTTTAAGTAATTGTTTTGTTTTGGACTTAGAAAAATTTCATTTGATTTGATTCTTAAAGTTTTAAATAAATTCTTTTAAATAGTTGTTGGATTGATTCAACAATAGTTTGATTTAATTCAATAATAATTTAATAAATATTGAAGTTTCTAAAATTCATTATAATTAAGTTGATACTAAAAATTACTTCTGTGAATTAATTAAAATTGGTGGCTTTAAGTGAAATTATAATAATCGAAAGTGTTTATAAATAAAGTGTTTGAATTGAAGTTGATTGGAGTCCGTCGCGAAATAAGTTGGAAGAAATAGTTGATTACGGGCGTATCGGTATTTAAGTGATTAAAAAGTGTTTTTCTGGACTTCAAAAAAAAAATTTCATCTTAAAATAAATAAAATATTTGTGTTTAAATTAATATTAAAATTTTCTTAAAGACAGTTCGTCTCGAGTTGATACGTCGTTAATTGCGTGCGGAGTGATTAAAAAGTGTTTTTCTGGACTTCAAAAAATTTCATCTTAAAATAAATAAAATATTTGTGTTTAAATTAATATTAAAATTTTCTTAAAGACAGTTCGTCTCGAGTTGATACGCCGTTAATTGCGTGCGGAGTGATTAAAAGGTGTTTTTCCTGGACTTCAAAAATTTCGTCTTCTAATAAATAGAGTGTTTTGAGTGTTCGAATTAATATTGTATTAAAATAAATTCTCTTGTTGATCTAATACAATAATAGTTTGATAAATAGTGAAATCTCCTAAAAATTAATAATACTTAAATTACGTTAAAGATTCTAAAAGTCGCAATTAAATTTGATAACAATATATTTGATTTAATTTTCTCAAAACTGTTAGAGCAATGTGATAATAATAATAATTTAATAAATATTGAAAATTTCTAAAATTAATAAAGTTATTTGTTTAAAGTTTTTTAAAAATTGCTTCTGTGAATTAATTAAAATTGTTTAAATGAAATGTGATTTAATTCATATTTTGTGTTGAACTAAATTCATTACGAGTTTAAGAAAAATTAAATATAACTGCGTTTAAAATAATTTAGTGAAAGTTTAAAAACAGCTGAGTCTTAGTTTCATATAATTCATTTTTAATACCTAGCGTGGGATTAATTTCGTCAAAGAAAAATAATAAAAACTCACGATAGAAGAAAAATAGAAAATTTAGGGGTAAAGTTAGGAAAATGCTAGTCTTCCTATAGGAAATTAACGTAGATTGCATAGTAGGATAATAATAGAGAGTTCAGAACACTAAAGTCTAAGATAGGAGAAATGTTAGGAATATGAATTCTGTCAATGGTATGCGAGAGTCTGCCTACGCTACAAAGAATAGGGGTTACCACAAATAAAGCCTTGTTTTTCCAATAATTCGAAACAAAAAGTACACAACGGGTAATTGACGGAGAAGCTTTGGCAAATTGACCACATTCTAGTGCGTAATTTTCCGCAAAAATCATGAAAATCGGAAACACTCGAATGTTAGCATAGGGCTAGACGTTACACGCTGGCCAAGGAGGAGAAAAACCTCAAATTGAAAGGAAAACTACAAAGAGTTTTCCGATCACATTAGTTAGGAAAATTTAAGGCGGCAGTAGAGGAGTCACCTTAAATCGGTGGCGCGAACGGAAGTCTATTGCTAAATTAAATCATAAACGAAGGAAGGACGGGCCATCACATCTTTAAAGCCTAGTGAGGGGGGGGGGGCCATCTCGCATTCAAACTCAAAAACCAGTACATGTAGTTTTTTTTTTCTTAAGTTATTTCTCATAGTTAAAATAATTTTCAAAGTTTCAAGTTTTCAAAGCCCACCACAACGCTTCAAATCTATGGCCGGTCGGTTTTGATCAGTTTTGAGGTTAGAATTTCAAATGTCAAAACAAGGATGAGCTTTACCGTACGTGATTTTATATTCTATTCATAGTAAACCATAACTAAATATAAGTAATAAAATTATGTACTTTAGAAATTTTCACTCGAAGAATAATAATAGTATTGAGCATTAATATTATCATAGTATCCGCATTGATAATTGATTTGCTTACGAATGCTCTAATTTATTTCACTAATAATATTTTGTTTTATATTGAACAACAATTATAGAGCTTAAAGTCACCCAAATTAAGTTAAAATTTCGCCAAAACTATAAAAAAATACATATTTAAAATACAAAACAAAAGTGAAAAATATTTTTTTTCATACTAATCTAAAAGCAGAATGCGCACGTGACGTCAGATGTTCCAAATGAAATGGCACCAACATAACAAAGTGTCTTGATGAGGTGATATTTATTCACTTTTAAATAATGATTTGTATATACTACGTAAATATCTATAATACAAGTTATACGAGGTGTGTTCAAAAGAAAAGGTGAATTTTGAATTTTCGCGGGCTGTGTACATTCGATTATCGATTTTTTTTTATTATGTTGGTACACATATGTTTGTTAGCATTATCAGCCATTTTGGATCAGTGATTTGTTTTTGACAATTGGAAAGGTTAGTCACGTTTTGTTTTTTCTTCGATTTTTTACTAAAAAATTTTTTTGTAAAAAATCTAAAAACATCGATTTTTTGGATTTTTTGAAGAAATGCTGATAAGGACATAGAAAACAAAGCAAATCTAAAATTTTACTTTAATCGGACTGATGATGCCCCAGAAAACGGCTATCAAGTTCCGACCAAGACTAGGAAATTCCTCCATAGGATTAACAATTATTAACAATTTTTTTCTAAAAAGAATGATTTTTTTTTTGAAGAAATGCTGATGAGAACATAGAAAATAAAGCAAATCTAAAATTTCACTTCAATCGGACTGATGATGCCCCAGAAAACGGCTATGAAGTTCCGACCAAAACCAGGAAACTCCTCCATAGGATTAACAATTATTAACAATTTTTTTCTAAAAAGAATACATTTTTTGAAGAAATGCTGATGAGAACATAGAAAATAAAGCAAATCTAAAATTTCACTTCAATCGGACTGATGATGCCTCAGAAAACGAACCTAAATAAAAAATCGAAGAACACTCAAAAAACCAGACTAACCTTTCCAGTTGTCAAAAACAAACCACTGATCCAAAATGGCTGATAATGTTAACATATGATAAACATATGTGTACAAACATAACAAAAAAAATCGATAATCGAATGTACACAGCCCGCGAAAATTTCGCCTTTTATTTTGAACACACCTCGTATATTCAGAATCTGATCTACATGAATATATATTTTATTGGCTTATAAGAAAAATTCGAAATTTTACAAATTTCTTATCACAAATATCTACATTCGCGCCAATACACACAAACCTAAAATACGTTTTTTTCCTTATCAACTCTAATTGCGCGACTCACACCTACCCACACTCACACGGTGTCCAGAAACTCACGGTACAAGCGTGAAATGATTAGATGTTTATTGTCTTTCAAAATGCGTCGAAGCGTATACCCGCCTCTAAGAGATTTTTAACCGTTGAGCTGCCGAAAAAAATGGAAAAAAAATCGTAATAATAAAAGTTTTTTGTGCTCGGTATGCGATCTAGATTCACCGGTTACCCATTTGTACCCCTAATTTCCCGGACACCGTGTATATATATTAGTTCAAAGCTAAATAGCCGATTTTTAACAAATGAAAATGAAGAGTTAAAATGTTAAATGTACCTACCTAATTTAGTTTAATTGTTAATTAAACATCAGTAGGGCTTCTTTCAAACACAACACATGTCATGCAATAATGGGGTAGAATGGGTTGGGCACAGTACTTAGTTACAAAACATTACAACAATAATAGTAGATATTTACACATATCACTTTTTTATAAAGAAAGACAAATGTTCCCTGGTTACGAATAACCTGACAATATTTTAAAATCTCCTACTACCATCACAGTGAGCGAAAGATGTTGCTTGTGTCGTAAATGGAGGACTTAGCCAGCCGAGGAATTGAACTCACGACCCGTGGGTGAGATTCAAACGCAATGCCAACTCAGCCACTGACCGGTCTAATACACGCAGAAATTAACATTTTTGATAATTAAAGAATATATTAACAACTCTCCAAATGAAACATGAAACCGAAAACATAAAGATAGCGGTAGCGTCTGGGACTCGAACCCCACCGGGATTTAAAAAAGAATTTCTTGTATATTTTTAATTACATACAACGGGAACATGTACCCGCTAAGCCACTGCAAGTAGCTTGTCAGCAGGAGTTTAGTTCAACAATATTATATAATACAACAATAAATAACAATCATCATGCAAATGTAGCGTAATAATAGAACAATATGGGCGCGTGCATGTTGTGATGTACACAAGTTATCGATTTTTTTTTTTTGAAACAGCATTGTTATAGACATACTAGACTTTAATTACACAATATAGATCTAAAATAATATTAGACAAATATCAAAATATTAGGAAGAATTAAGCACATTGAGAAATAATAATAAAACAGTAGAACTGTTTTGTTACAGTGAGGATAGACTTAATATATAATAATAGCACTTGAATATATATGTATTACATTAACGGACGTTCTTCTCAACCTTACTGAGCAACTATTGAGCTGAAATTTTGCCTCAACACTGTTCAAATGTACAAATTTAATACTCTCTTCCTAACAAAAGCCTCGATCAATTTAGGTTATCGATTTTTGTGGATCAAGTTACCCTCAACAGACGACTAGTTATAAAAAGTGTCAACGGGGTGAACAAATACCACTGAAATGTAAAACGTCATTATTCCATCGCGATCTATTTATTGGTATTTAAATATTACAGATATATTTCCTTTTTCGAATGTCAAAACATGTTTTTTGTATGTTTTAAATAAAACTGACGAGAACCTAACTTATTTTTACTTATTATATTGTATTTACTTATTAGCTACGTTTTCTTGTTTTTCACGAAAGAGAAACGTCAAATATACCACTATGAAGGTTGTCGGCACTATTTTATTTTAAATGAAAGTGGGTGGGCACCTCCATAGACGATTTAGGATTCAAAATGTTTGGAAACAGGGAAACAGAGCAAATGCTCAAACAAAAACTTGGCCGATCTGTGCCTCAAATTTATCATTCGAAAAGTTGGGAAGAACGGCCATAAAGGTATTACAATAAGCTTTCTCAGCTTCAAAACGGTTTTTTTTTCTTCATATTTTAGCTTTAATGGAGGATGGAGAGGTTTGGAATATGTGGAAAAGATAGGTAACTATAGGTAGTTTGGTGAAGTGGTGAGTTATGTGAATATTTGGTTCTGTGGAGTCGAATAGATCTTTTGTCTTTGGTCTAATTTAAATTAAATAAAAAAATAATCTTTTTTTAATGTAATTAAACGATTTTTTAAAACTTCACGCTTCGGATGTTTTGTTAAAATTGTGGGAATGGGAAAAATATGCTATAAACTAAGAGCACAGATGCTGCAGGAGTTACTCTGTTCGGGGGACCGTTTTCTGTCTTTTATATTAAAATATAGAATTTGCATCATAGCTTGATAGCGAATTTATCGTTGGGTTTTCGTGGCCGGGTAATCCGGTATAAAATGGTTCAGAAAGTGATTTAATTAGTTCCTTTATCAGAGGAATGTTTGTGTAGAGTATTAACCTTGATCCACGGAGGAGCATTAGATATTAGTCGAATGACCTTGTTTTGGAGGGTTTGTAAGAGTTATGTGTGTTTTTGCTGCGTTTCCCCAAACAGGTGCAGTGTATGAAAATATGGTTCTGATAGTGGTTTTGTACAGGAGTGTTTTATTGTCTGTGGATAATTTACTATTCTTACCAAGCATGGGGTAGAGAGAACTAATGGGGCGATTTGTGGATTTAACCCTTTCTTGAATGTGCTTTTTCCAATTGAGTTTAGAGTCCTAAACGAGTCTTAGTCTTAAAGTACTTCATTGATTTGGTCCAAGTTACGCTCTCCCCAAATATTTTGATATTTGGGGGCCGTTTCGTCATTTACATCTACGAATAGATCTAACAGGGACACAGATATTTATAGCATTTAACAATTTCCTCTCCATTAACTGTTTGCACACCTTACGTACATAAACGCAATGTTTATACAACGATCATATTATTAGGTACTAATTGTACTAAATTGTTACTTTTACCGTTCTTTTTATTATGGTGAGCAAATTTGGGTCAAAATCTCACAACGTTAATTATCGTCGTCCTGTTGTAATGTGATAAAAATGTACTCTTTTAATATTTCATTCCAAAATTATTATTCGTTCTGATTTAAGTTGCAAGGACGGAAACATGGTCTTCGACTATTTATTTTAAATATTTATCATTTAAACGCATACATTTCATGTGAACCACTTGGAGTTTTATTTATTTATTTATTTAGACCTACTCGTACACAGTATATTTATCATAAATGATAAGGTTGGTATATTTCATACAATATCTTATTTATTTTGTCTGGGGTGAGAATGTGTCTTAACTAATGAATGTATGTGTGACTAATAATAATAAAGAAAGAAAGTGTGTAGAGAGATGATGCGGAGAAGTGTAGAGAAGTTATTAAATCGAGAATTGCAATTGACTATAAATTAAAGATTAAAGAAAAATAAGTTTAGTTTTAAAGTAGATTATATAATTTTTTCAAAAGATTGGTATTCACTTTGTGGCGTCATCTATATATATAAAAATCAATGTAAGTTTGTTTGTTTGTCCTAGATTTTCACGAAAATTACTGAACCGGTTTCGCTGAAAATAGCACAGTTTGTTCTTATTAATGCCGGGAAGGTTTATAGAGTAGGTTGAATGAAATCCAATTTGTAAAACTGTTGCTATAACGTTTTAAAATTAGTATGAATAACATTGAACCCGCCATGTCGTATTGAGGTTAACCCATAGATATACTATTCTGGTTTGCCATAGATTGTATATTCAAAAGAAAAAGGTTTTTTGGGTAGAATGTTTTCAAAATGGAAAACAAGAGTAGGTACCTACTTAAGAACTTTATGATTTAGATATACGAGTATTTAGAAAAATAAACGTTTGGAATGAAATAAAATATTCAAATGAATGATTCTTTATTTGGAGATAGTTCGCTGTCAAATCAATTATTGTACCCGAGCAAGGCCGGGAACACATCAGCTAGTTATTAATAAATCAAATAAAAATTACCACTTTTGTAATCACCACGTTATTAATAAATACATATCAACATGTTTGGAAAGTGATGATTTCTTTATCAGGAGATACAGAATACTAAAAAATAATAATGTCATCAAGTATAGACAAATTATAAACATAGAGCACAATCGTGTAAAAATAGACAAATTATAAACTAAAAAATGTTAATAAAAAATATTATAAAAAATTGAATAACCAATTTATATTAGAAATTAAAGAAGATTTTTTTTATTATTAATATTAATATGAAAATAAATCCAAGAGATAGCTATTTTTATATTTTTGATGAAAATAATCGCTTTCGAAACATGTTGGTATGTATATATTAATAAAGTGGTGATTACAAAGTAATTTTTAATTTATATCACGCTAAGAAAATATAATAAATTTGTGTTGTTTGTTAGTAAAGAATCGTGAAAAATGTCTAAGTGCATTAATTTTTCGTAGAGGGTATACGAGTATGTTGTGATCGCGCAAGTAATTGGTGAGTTCTTTGCTGCATTAGTGTTATTCGCTTCTACATGAAGAAGCGTAGTGAGTCTGGTACGCTTCTTTTTGCTTCGTTGAAACATTTAAACCGACAAGAGTTGGCAATTGGGGACTATCAATGTTATTAAGAAAGTAATGTAATATCTAAATACAATTTAATATAATAATCTCCCGGTTTCGGAGGCACTCTTCCTTCGTCAATACTGATTGTGTTCATATTGCTTTATTATTATTTATTTACACATTTTATCTTACTTCCTGCAGCTTCTTACTTACTCTATGTGATATCGCAGGATCGTTCCAACTGCCCGGAGACCCCCGAGCCACGGGAAATGTTGTCGAATCACGTTTAGATATTAGAAACAAAAGGGAGATATACCATATGAGATTTACCTGGCACCAAATAGTCACCGTTTATTACACACGAGTATAGTGGCAATACGTATTAGTTTATAGAATTATTCGCAGGATGTCCCGTTACAGGTGCGGCCACCGTTGGCATATTTGGGCGTCCCCGACCGAGGCGATGCGACCCGAGACTGCCTACTATTATCCATGTACAGTTATATGTTTAGGCCGGAGGTGTTGGTTGAATAATACATTGGATGCCATGTTATATTGTGAATTGTGACTAATATCATTAGTTATTTGACGGTCTCCGCGGTTGAGTGGCTACGATCCTTGGCTACGAATCCGGAAGTCGCGGGTTCAAATCTCGGCATGCGTACGTTCATTAAAAATAATGTATAGTATATTTGCCTCACGCTCCAGACTGGTAGATACTTACGTTACTTGATATGGCTTTAGCCGTATTTGGTGACCAGATCTGAATAGTCAGGTACCCCCCCTTCCTCTCCCCACTATCTTTAACCTCACAAAATACCCCAAATGGGAATGCGATAGTCTCACTGGCTCCAGAGGGTTGGGAGAGTCCTGTGCGGTACACACATTAAAAAAAATCACACCAATTTGTTGAATTTGGGAGACAAGTCTGGGCTGGAGCTCCGAAACACCTGATAAATCCTCTTGATTCAGTGCAGAGGAGGGCGGTCCGTCTGATTGACAATCCGTTGCTAACAGACCGGTTGTCATCTCTAATCCACAGACGCAATGCAGGTATTGACTTGAAGGCGCAAAAACGGGCGGTCCGTTTGATAGTTTCGCCTATCTTAACAAACAGATTGCAATCTTTGGAGTACAGACGTCAGGTGGGAACGCTGTCCTTGTTCAACCGGTATTTCGATGGAAGATGATCTGAGGAACTAGCGTCATTGATCCCTTCGGCACCTTCAATAGTCGGGAAACACGCCAAACGCTCGCTCAACATTCGCACACGGTTGACATTTGTCACATGAGAACGGGTTGCTTCTACGACTCGTTCTTGTGTTCAACAGCTCGGCTGTGGAATAATCTGGGGCCTCTGTATTTCCTCCCTCCTACAGAATGGGTCTCAAGACCCAAGTTCACTCCTTCCTATCCTTTAAAAGACATAGCATCCCAAAAGATGATATTGGCATTGAGGGAAATTATTTCCCTCAGAGCCTCCTGTGTGGAGTTACTGTAAAAAAAAGATATGCTGAGTCTGTTTTGTAGGTATTTCAATGGAGCCTAATTTAAAGAGCTAGCAGCATTGATCTCCAGTACACCGGTGCGTGAAACTCGGTTGACACGAACGGAACACAGTCGATATCGGCTTTATGAAAACGGGTCGTTTCTCCGATTCATTTTTGTGTTGGCGGCTCGCAAGGGGAACGATCTACCGGCATCTGTTTTTCCTCTTCCATATAATTTGGGCCTCTTCAAGAACCTCATTAATGAATCCCTTGCTACAGTCCCTATTTTAACTCTATCGACATATTTTTCAACCTCTTTCGGGATGAAGAATGACGATTTTTCCACAATATCACACAAGTAATTATATTTTTATCATATATCTCAGTTTTATGACGTCCTCCGCAGTTCAGCAGTTAACATTCTCAACTACGAACACAGAGGTCGTTAGTTCGAATCCCGGCGTGCGCAAGTTAATTTCAGATTGTTATAGTGCATTATGTCACATTTAATTAAAACTAATTCATGGCAGCGGGGCATGGAACTGGCAGATGAAGGATGAATCTTGACTGAATGCTGTAGAAACGAGATCTCTGGGGCAAACGTGTGGTAAAACCATATACTATCGTGTGAAGAATGTTGAGATTCGCAAAAGTATACGAGGCTGATGAAAGCGTAACGATTAAGATTAAGAAAGGGAGCCTGAGATTGTTTGGGCATGTAGAGAAAATTAACGAAGAAAGGAGTGCAAGGAGAATATATGACTCGAATATGAATGGCCCGACGAAGATATGCCACGTTCAAGTGAATCAAATACTTGATTCGGGCCATTTCAGAAGTCAGAATAACATAAGAGAATGCATGAATATGAATGAAGCAAGAAGTTTGCGCCGAGACCGATTTGTTTGGCGGTCCGTCTTCTCTGCCCACTCCTGCGGAGAAACGGCGTGATGGTTAGTTAGTTAGTTAAAATAAGATGTAGTAGAGTCAAATACATACCAAATTTACTCTACAGCATCTTCTTCCCCTCCCCACTCTCTTCTGTCTCGTATATCTCAATTGGGGATGCCATAGTCCCACTGGCTTCGGACAGTTCGTTGGAACAATTGCGCCGTATTTACACAAAAACAAACACACAAAAAAGATTAGAATGTTTCTACAGAGTTTTTGTTCCGACATATCCTATAATCTTGTAATCATTTAAAATGACTATATGGAATAATGTAACACGGAGATAACAGTGCGTCATTAAAAAATAACAAACCAATGAAGATGTCTCAACAGTGGTAATGTAATGGGTCTCATGATAGTCCAGCCAGAGCAGGCTCGTGACTTCTTACTTTATAATACAGTTTTCAATAGGAAGTTTAACAAAAGGTAAGCCAACAAAGTTTCTTATGCTAACAGTGGTTACATACAGATATAAAGAGCTAATAAGATTAAAAAAAACAAAGGACGGGGGAAGAGGAAGAGGAAGAGGAAGATATGATAGGGAGAAGAGATACTCTAGATACATTTTATACTCGTGTATCAATTTGTGGTCATACGCATTACTTCGTGCAGATATTTAGAAAAGGATATTGAGAAGAATGTCGATATTGTGAAATCGTGAGTTATATTGGGCACAAATAGGGGGAATTGGAGAATTTATCCTAAGATTGGTTCTGCAGGCGGGCAAATGAAAAACAGTATGCGGATTTTTATAAAATTGATCTGGCGAGTCCAGGACATTATTCATAATTAAACAATAACGGCTGTTCTCCCCAACTTTTCGAATGATAAATCTGAGGCACCGATCAGCCAAGTGTTTTGTTGAGCATTCGTTCTGTTTGCTTGTTTCCAACCATTTTTTATCCTAAATTGTTTATGGAGGTGCCCACCCACTTTCATAGACTATAAAATAGTGCCCGCCCGCTTTTATAGACGTACATTTGACATTTGACGTTTCTCTTTCGTGAAAAATAAGATAAAACGTAGCTTATAACAAATGAAATGAGTTAGGTTCTCGTCAGTTTTATTTAAAACATGTTTTGACAATCGAAAACGGAATAATTTTTTTTCATTTAATATTTGAATCGCGACAAATAGATCGCGAACCAATAATGACGTTTGACATTTGTTCACCCTGTTGACACTTTTTATAACTAGTCCTCTGTTGAGGGGAACTTAATCCACAAAAATTGATATCCTAAATTGATCGAGAATTCCGTTGGGAAGAGCGTATTTGTGCATTGTGAAAGTGTTCAGTAGGGTTGGGAAGAATGGCCGTAAGATTTGATAAAATATTAAACGTCATGTTTAAGGCACGATGAAGTTGTGGAAATGGAATCGGTATTATTTGTGTAAAATACATTAATAATTTATATGCTTAAGGTTAAACAAAACGTGACACGCGCTCATGGATGGCTCTAATTTAAATATAAAAAACGTTTGTAGCACTTAATGCTTTTAAATATTGTGATGAATTGTTCGTTGGCAGGTGTTCATACGGAATAAGAAATGGAATAAAATGTTATTGTAAGTTTGAAGCTGAAATCCATCAACAAACTTACAAAAACACTGTATTTGTTAGTTTTATAATGTATTGTATTTTTATAAGATTCTCAAAGGAATAGCTTTAAATCTGCAGTAACAATTTATTCCATTTCATATTCCGTGTGTACACCCGCCAACAAACAATTCATTTTAATTTTTAAAAGCATTAGTGTTAAATGCGTATTTTTCTAAAATATTTAAATTAGTGCCATCTATGAGCGTACGTTGAATGCTTTCGATTCTTTCAATACGAGCTTGGTGTAAAGGTGTCCATCCTAAGTGATGGCGGATATACGCGGTGTAAAGGAAATATTGAGTCTTTACGTTGCGGAATGGTTTTGACTTTATTGATTACTTTGTTAAGATCAATTGTTAGTAGATTATTTAAAATAAAATTATTTGTTCCAATCTGTACACTTCGATTAATTTATTTATCATTAGCGGAGCAAGATTAAGAAAGGGACGCTTAGATGGTTTGGGCATGTAGAGCGAATGAATGAAGAAAGGAGTGTAAGGAGAATATATGACGCGAATGTGAATGGAAGAAGAAGCCGGGGACGTCCAGGAAGACGTGGCACGATCAAGTGAATCAAATACTTGAGTCGGGCCATGTCAGAAGTCGGAATAACAGGAGAGAATGTATGAGACGTTGTATGAAAGTGAATGAAGCAAGAAGTGTATGCCAAGATCGAGTTGTTTGGCGGTCCGTCCTCTCTGCCTACCCCTGCGGAAAAACGGCGTGATGGTTAGTTAGTTTGGAATCTGTTATAAGGCATGGAATTACAGCCTGGGGACTTACCCGTAAAACAAACATCAATCATTTCTAATTTTGAAACTGTCAATTCATGGTGGAATTCCATATTAAAATGATTTTTTTTGATTAAAAAACCTTTGTAACTTTTTTCCACTTATTTATTTTCGACCCTTAGGATGCCCGTGATTGAGGATGCCCGTGATAGGGTGAAACCGGTCCGGTCGAACATGAATAAGTGGAAAAAAGTTACAAAGGTTTTTTAATAAAAAAATCATTTTAAACATCAATCATATTCAATTAGTGTAAAGTTCATTGGTTAGATTATTAGCTAATAAAAATGTATACGAACAAATGCATAATATTCCGTTGGGTAGTCCCGTCTGCCTCGTCAGGCCCGCTGGTCAGGGACAATGCCCGAGAAAGTTGGCTATGGTCTTTACTCTAGTCTTTACGATGGAATAGAATAGGCGGAATTCATAGATGAAGAGGCGACAAACCAATGAGATTGGAAATATCATGACGAAAAAACAATGGTCGTTAAAAAACTATTTGACGGTGAGTAATGAGTCGTAGAAACGGCCTGTTCTCATCTGACAAAATGTCAACCACGTACAAATGCTGGGCTCGCGTTTGGTGATTTTCCCTCGGAGCATTTTCAATTGAAATACCGATAGAACAAGGACAGCATTTCCACCTGCCGTCTGTGCCAACGTAGGCGAATCTATGAAACGGACCTCACATTTCTGCATAGAGCCGAGGGTTCTTTTCAAGTATTTTTGCAATTTGTACAGGGTCATTAGTTGCTGCGAGCCCTGTACAGTACGCCCAGCTTATGAGGGACTGAACTGATGCATCTGAGCTTCTAGACTTCAGATTTTCTCATATTATTTACCGCTACCTTATTATTATTAATTATTATTATTGTTAAGTTCTACAGGAATATATTTACAAAATAATTTAGAAAGAATATTCAATTTATTGGAGTAACTTAATGAAACCTAAAAACCTGATTATAATATTTAATAATTGAAGAAGATAATATTAACAAATCTGAAATTAAATATGAAATCTGGAAATCGAACCTAGAACCCCTGTCTTACTGAGACAACGCTCTAACCACAGAGCTAATGAAAACTTATTATTTATCGATATCACTTACCAATATATTACCTATTTATTTTCTCTGTCTCCTTCTGTTTCATGTTTCATTTGAGATTTGTTAATATTATCTTCAATTATTCAAAAAGAAATACTAATATTTTTCTTTAAAACCTCGGGTTACCCACCGCTGACGTATGAATTTCCTACTAGCATGCTACACCATCATCTGAAATCTGAATACCGGGCGATACGAGATACGGTGACCTTACCTTACTAATCACTAGTTACCAGAAGTACCTACTCCATGGCGAGCTCCATTCACGGAAGGTTCAATTCTCACGGGCTCCATTCTGTGATACATATAACTCTACCTAAACCAAGACTCCACAGATAAGGAAAGAAGTCATTATAATTTGTCATCAGAAATAGATTATGACTGAAGTAAAACTTCTTGTTTTTCTGGTCAAGTTACTACTGTTACACTGATATGAGGTTTTTTTTTACAAAATAATGAAAATGCTTAGTTTAAGGAAGTGTTATTGATACCGGTTACAGTTCAACTTGGATAGCCTTATATTTGATTTGCACAATAATATGCATCCTTACAAACCTACCCAATTGTAATCCATACCTAGTCCACCGACTTTACACCCATAATTGTCCGCTGTGATTTCGTTCACTACGCATTAATTCGCTCTGGAAACCCGCCTCAATATTTGTATTGTGTTTGTAACCACTGTGATTTCTTTCGGATTGTTTTCCCGCTGCAGATGAATATCGTCTGTGTTTTATTTTTATTTTATTGCACTGTTATTATTTTATTTATGTGCTCAGTGCATCGACAGCCAAGTTTGTTGATCCCCTGATCAAACAAATCTCTTGTGGAGAAATAAGGATCAGTGGTAAGTCTTTGGATCCCATCTTACCTTTCCTATTTTACGCCGCATATTTGAGAAAGTCAATTATAATTATTTAAATTATGATTATTTTTAGCAATAATTTATGAACCAGCGCATCCATTATTTTTATTAAATAATATCATATTTATTTATTATGTTTATTTGATTATACATTTATCTGGGTTTTTACATGGATTTTAGAACATAATATAAAGAGCCATCAAAAATAGTAAAAAAGTGCGTAGAGAATCTAAAAAAACAATTTTTTTAAACATTTAACAGTGACATGAAACAGAAAACTAAAACAGTAATAATAATACTCTTTTGTTATCTTTGGAATTTCCCGGGCTGAAATTTTTATTTACAAAATTTTAAATTACATTATAATAAATTAATGTGATTGCTGAATTTTTTGTTTTGTTTGTAAGGTGATGTGTTTTAAGTGCAGTTGAGTGGTTTAGGTGTTAGTATGTATTTTGTGTTAATATATTTTCTATTTCAGATCTCCCTATGTAACGTATCCAGTGTTTTATTGATTTTTAAATTTATTATCTCTCTTGTGATTTTTGAAGAAGAGTTAGATTTCGTTGTAGAGTTTAGTACCATATTATAAGAAGTTTTTTTGTCCAAATGTTGTGTTTGTGGTTCCTTGTTGTATGTGTTTTTGACTCTGAGATCTAGTGTTTCTAATATGTGTGATTGTTGTTATTTCTTGTGTTTTTGTATTTATGAATGTAAAGCAGTATTGTTTTATAGTGTAATTGTTTTATTGAGATAATGTTAGGATTGTTGAAGCTTTCATCGGTGCTAGTTCTTACAGGGACTGAATGCTTGCTTCATCATCTTTTTTTATGAGAGTGCGCATGTAAGGACGTCAAAAACGGAATTTTTTAAATATTTCGCCGTTCCAAGTATACAAAAAATCTTTGCTAAAAATATACTGGTTAATCATCTCATAAACGACAAAGTGGCCATCATTTCTTGTAATCATAATACCAGAGCAAAGCAACTAGACAAGTTAAATGTATCTAAGTGTAATACTACTTTTGAATAAAGAAGCTCTGAATTTTTAGCTGTAAAATTATACAACAAACTCCCAAACAATAATTGCATTACATCCAGCAAACATTGGCTTAAGGAATTATCAGAAGAAGAACTGACTGGTATTCTTAAAACAGCCTCATAGAATTACTGAAAGTATCGTACCAAATCCTTGAAGTTGAAATATAGAAGTCGCTGAAACCCCTTTATTCAAAACCTAGTTCGCATCAGCACAGGATCTCCTAGTTAGGAGGATTATAAAAAAAATAGGTATTTGAAGCCCAGCTATCTTCAGGGAGAGAGGATGGACCGCCACACAACTCTGTACTGGCTTACACTCCTTGCTATAATATATATGCATTTTTTTATATTTATACCTTACCTTCAAATATCAAAATTATGTAGAAATTATTCAATAAAAAAAAGAATAAATAAAAAATAGTAATATTTTCCCTAATATTTATAGAAGAGATAAGATCTTATAGCCATCTTGTATGATCAATCTACGTACATTCCGTGCAGTAAAGTTAGTTAGATCAGTTATCTCTGCGTATTTATTATGGACCGCATGAACCCTCGGTACACTCCTTCTAAAACCGAGTCTTCCTCAAAGTGTAATGTTTTGTTTATTCAGTTTTCATTGTGTGAAAACGGTCGCATAATCAATCGGGTTGTTTTATTATTATGTTGTTGTCCTCGTTGCAGATTGAACGAGCATTGTTGCATATTCCGTGTTGCAATAAAACACTAAAATAACACACTTTGTTTACAAACTTGTAGTAGGTACGTACAATTCCAAAAAAAGCGATATAATAACAAGGAGTAGGTACTCAACCCGTAACTCCTTCGTAATGCAATTCTGTTGCACACCTCTTCACGTTAGTAATGAAATAGACAAATAGGGCAGCAGTTATTGTTGTTACGTTTGCTGTTAGTGTTACGTAACAGATAACACCTTTACACAGCTATCCCCCTCTCTCTCTCTCTATAATATGCATAGAGAACAGTGTCCCGGGCGGTATTGGTTAGTTTGTTTTGTATATAAAGCTACAGTTTTATTCAGAGCTTGATGATTTTTTTTTAAATTTGACCTTTAAAACAAGAGGAAGGTCACTGATTACACGATGTTTCGAAAATCCACCTCCATCTCCCTTTCCTATCCTTTAAAGCAGAAGTTTGGTACTTCTTGATGTAATATTGCACACTAGACGTTCAAAATAAGAGGAAAACTACTAGTTAGGGCTGGAGTAGGGGGCAGGGTAGGGATAGGGGTAGGGGTAGGGGTGGGTAGGAATGACACATCATAACCTCAAAACCTTCCTCCAAACCATTAAAAACGCCAGGTAGTTCAGCTACTTACATATATATGTATATTCATCAATCGACGATCAGCGCCATTTCAGATGTTTAACATTTGAACTTGGCGCTGTCACAGTTATTTTATTCAATTCATTGTAAAAGTGTCGAATACTTTAAACTCAGGTACCTAGCACGTTTAGAGTAGTACATGGATATAGTATTGCAGTGTATGTATGGATCTATGCGGGGTGAAGTTACTCGATACAAATATTGACACGTCAAATAATAGAAAACGCTAGAAAATGTCTACGTGAGAATGTTAGCAGCAGTGGCGGTTCGTAGTTTAAATTATTGGGAGTTTAACTTTAAAGCGATTTAAAAAGAGGAAAGTATATTGGCTTTCTGTTTTCTTCTTCGCCGTATATTATATATTATGAGGTGACCGGGGAGTTTTACATTATTAATTGTTTTTAACAAAAATAATGTTATTATTAAGTTCTGGAAGTTTTTTTAATTTTTGTTATTGTGACAGCTGTTTCGGCGTTCAAGGCCATTTTTACACTGCGGTTGAGCCACACTGCGACGACTTATTTATTTGATTTTATTCTCTCCCACCCCATTCTAATTTGTACTGGTTTTTAAAAATAATGATTTATTATCGGTAAAACCGATTTAGTTAGAAAATAATTAAATATTCCCTATTCTGTGAAGTTTTTACATTAATAATGTGTTTCCCCGTATTTAAATTAGAATTAGGTGGAGTAAATAACATCTTAAAATAGCGAATTTCAACTACAACGTATGAATTGTCCCATGATTTTTTATACCCATTTGATCGCGCTGTGTTCTCATTAGTGTTTTTATTTTTACTATGGGATCGTGGCGCTGCTCTAACTGTAGTAAAATCATAATCCAAGTGAGTGTTTTTCAAGGTAGTTTTTCTTCTGGAATTCACTGGTCATTAGAGAAAACTGCCACTGATTGGCAGTTCAACTGGGTTATTTCTCCTGATGTGTTTGCATGTCAAGACCAAGGCTCGCTCCATTGGACCGAGCTCTGGAAGCATGCCATAGTGCATAATACGTAACTCAAATTAAATCTAACACAAGATGAGAAGCTGGAAAAATGAAGAGATTGGTCAATTTTAAACGCACTACTTTTTTTTATAATAACTTTACACTTTTGGGGATGCTGGAGGGTATTTTGAGGAAAGAAAGGAGTGAACCTGGGTCTTGAAGAGACCCAGGTTGTAAGACGAAGGAAACACAGGAAAATCATTCTACAGCCGAGCAGTTGAACACAATGACAAGTCGTAGAAGCAAATCGTTCTTATGTGATAAATTTCAACCGTATGCAAATGTTGGGCGCGCGTTTGGCGCATTTTACGACTGTACTTGAAAAATAAACTATATTTAATTGACATATTATTTTTATTCTGATTTCTGATGTTCCAAATTTGTCTAATTGTAAACCGGTTTTATTTGCATGTAAATTTTTTAAAACTTTATTTTTGTTAAAAATAATGTTTGGTTTCTAAAATATGATTGGAAAATTCAGAATAATAGTAATTATTTAAACAGCTTAGGTGTTTCTTAACTCTTATACTAAAGTCTTTCCTAAGTAAAAAAAGGAATCGTTACAAATTAATTTATATACCCCAGATTTATTTGTATATTAATTAAGTTGTGATTACAAAGTAATTTTTAATTAATTTATTAATAATGACGCCACAAAGTGAATACCAATAGTTTGAAGAAATTATGTTCAAATTTAAGTTTGAAAGAGTGAAAACCAAAGGAATAAACAGTCAAAGTTGTAAAAAAATAGAAAAAAAAAACACTCAGGCGTTACATCCTCCGTGCCTACTTCAACGGAGAAATGTTTTGATGCTTTGTTATTTAGTAAATTTAGTTTGATTTCACGGGTCTGAAACCCTGACCTTAAGATCCGTAGCCCAGAACATCTGACCGCGGAGTTTAGTTCCCCAAAGGAGAAAGTCTTTCCGTGAGATTCGTATAATCTGACGTTCTGAGATTCCGAACGGATCGTCATTACAAAGCCGGACTTGGATCGCAATGAAACCAACTTAAAGTATTAAATAAATATTTATGACACACTGAAATTATTACACAACTACAACACGGTATCACATTTCTACACTCCCGTTCGCCGTATATAGTCATACAGAATTTATATAATAATAATTATACAGATATTTTATTTATTTACAGACAATTTTTATAATATAAGCGGTTATTATATATAATAAAGTGCATGTACTGTAATACATATATAGATGAAAATGAATGTCCGTCTGAAAATAGCACAGTTTGTTCTTATTAGTGCCAGGAAGGTTTAGAGAGTAGTTTTAATGAAATCCAATATGTAAAACTGTTGCTATAACGTTTTAAAATTAGTATGAAAAACATTGAACCAGCCATGTTTTCTTGAGGTTGGCCCATAGATATACCTCGCTGGTTAGCCACAGATTACATATTCAAAAGAAGAAGGTTTGTTTGGGTAGAATATTTTCATAATTAAAAACAAAAGTAGGTACCTACTGAAGAACTTTATTATTTAGATATGTTTAAAAAAAATGGAATGAAATAAAATTTTCAAATGAACGTTTCTTTGTTTCATTGTTTAGAGATAGTAATAGTCGTCATAAGACATTACTTTCACTGTTCAATCAATTATAGAACCCAAACGACAAACAAGAATTCACAATTTCATAACTTTATTTAAAAAAAGAAATAAAGACGGGTACACATCAACTAGTGCTTGAAAAATATAAGTTAACAAAAAGGGTTCAAACATAACCCATCTACATAAAAAAAAGTGAACAACGAACCTGTTGTGACTTCTAAAGTACGGAATTAAATTCACTTCTAATCAAACAATAACACAACACCACTGGTTCCTTTTAAAATATCATATTCGTTAAGTCTCTCAAAGATATTGTCTTGAATGAAATCTAATATGTAAAACTGTTGCTATAACGTTTTAAAATTAGTTTGAAAAGCATCGAACCCGCCATGTTGTATTGAGGTTGGCCCATAGACATACCACTCTGGTTAGCCACAGATTACATATTCAAAAGAATAAGGTTTACTTTGTTAGAATATTTTCAAAATGGAAAACACAAAGTTTCAACTTTGAAAATGACCTCGAACGTCGAATCAGCTGTCACAATAATAAAAACTAAAAATACTTTCAGAACTTAAAAAAGTAGTTAAGCACGTAATGCTTTTAAATATTGCCATGAATTTTTTATTGGCGGGTGTAATTGGTTACTCATTTTTTTAAATGCATTACCTTTCTTTGTCATATTTTAATTCGGTATTTGATGTTTATTTACATTGCTGAAAACAGCGAAAGAAGGACTTCGATCATTCGGAATCCTAATCGGATCTTTGTCTTTTTATGTGACGCACTACGTATTTCGTAATTTCGGAAAGCAGGTGAGGTGTGAGGTGTGAGGGTATGAGATCGACGTGGATTATGAATAATAATGACGAGCACGTCATATTGCTCACTTAGTTGCGAAGTATTACCTGTGCGAAGCGATTTCGGCATTGCTTTTATGAAAGCAATGCGGATGCCAGGGACTCTCAACAACTTTCACTAACTATTTATTATAACATTAAATAGTTGGGTCTAAATCTTCTTCGCCATGAACCATCTGATGTCCAGCTTTGGATTCTCTTAGATGTCTCCAGTTTTTCCGATTTCTGGTGCAATCCTTTCTGTTAAAAAAAACTTAAATGATTAATTTAGTAATATTTTTTAAAGGGATAAACTGAATTGATTTGAAAATAATTTGAATAAGGAACTTCAGTCCATACTAGTGTTTCATTCAATAATTACTGTTTTTATTATATTTCACCTGTAAACAACCAACTTTATTAGTATGAGAAAGGCTTGTAACAGCTAAATCCCTCAATAGGTGGCGTCGAGACAAATTATCTCTACATTTTATTTGTGAAAAATGCTTTGACTTGTCAAATATTTATTAATTGATAAACTAAAGTTCTTAAAAACTTAAGACAAGATTTTTGTGCATAGCGCAAAGGGTAACAATTATTTTTATAAACAATAATTATTAGCCTGAAAACACTAATCTGACCGGCAATCAGAAGGGTGCAGGTTCGAGTCCTGTCGGCGACATTTATCTTTTCTCGGAAGGTTTTTTCAATTTGGATGAGTGCTTCAGGCTAATAATTATTGTTTATAAAAATAATTGTTACCCTTTGCGCTATGCACAAAAATCTTTTCTTTAAAACTTTAGTTTATCAATTAATAAAAAAAATATATCCATAATGACGTTCAAACTTAAATACCAGTATATTTGTTTTATTTTTCTAAAGTTAGTTTTCATAGTTAAAATTATTTTCAATTTTTCAAAAAGATCCAAATCTGTGGCCGGTCGGTTTTGATCAGTTTAGAGGTTAGAATTTCAAATGTCAAAACAAGGATGAGCTTTACCATATATAATTTTATATTCTATTCATAGTAAACCATAACTAAACACATAATTAATAAAATTATGTACCATTTTAGAAACTTTAACTCAAAGAATAATAATAGTATTGAGCATCAATATTATCATAATAACCGTATTGATAATTGGTTTGCTCATGAATAGTTTTTTTTTATATTGAACAACAATTATATAACTTAAAGTCACCCAAATTAAGTTTAAATTAATAATAAAAATGTCTACACTAATTCAAAAACAGAATGCTCATGTGACGTCAGATGTTCCAAATGCGATGGTACCAACATAACAAGGTGTTTTCATGAGATGATTTTTTAGTATCTTTTAAATAACGATTTATAAATTCTATGTATAATTACATACAATAAAAGTTATATATTCAGAATCGGAGCTTGCTGGTCTATATGAATATATATTTTTGAAGCCATTATATTTTTTACTGCAGTTCCTTATTGAGTATATTTCTGGAATGATAGTTTATTTACCCAAAGAAAACCACTCATATTTTTAACGTTTAATGTCGGCATTGAGTTTAGATTCTAATAATCAACAAATTATTATTCGTAATCATTTAATTTATTTTTAATAGTCATTCTTAATTTTTTTAAAGATTAATACGTATATTTAGAATAGTTGTTTTTATTTTAATGTTTTGGTGATTCCTGGATTTTGTTTAACTATATCTTTTCTAATAGGAATATAATAATTTTATATTTTAATGGAAATCAGTTACTTTGTGGTTTTTGACATGACGAAATTTATTTAATTTTTCTATTAATACCGACCGGTTTCGCTCAATACAATCATCACCAGGGTACAAAACTAATCTAATCAAAAAAATACGTACGGTGTGTTTATATACACAAATAGAATATAATTATTATTAGTTTAATTTTATACCCCGATATGCTTGTGTTAAGCGAAACCTGTCGGTGTAAATGAAAACTAAATAAATTTTGTGGTTATAAATAAAGTGATTGTTTTATTTAATTATAATTATTTTGTTTATTTAATATAATTATTTTGCATTATTAATCTTTTCCCATCACTTATTGTTAATTTTTGTCTATGTTTATAATTTGTCCATGCGTGATTATTTTTTGTTATTCTTCGTATCCTGATGAGGGAACCATTGGTTTATTTTATTTATTTATTTATTTATTTATTTATTTTAGAAACAAACAGTACATGTTTAAAATTAGTGGTTTACAAATCACAAAGTTTTAGAAAATTATTACATGGATCGGTACCAATGACATGTCTCTATGTAATATCTAGTAAGTGGTTATATATATTTTACCGGGAGGGGTTAGTACAATGGTAGGGAATGATACATGGTAAAGATAAAAAGGATATGAAAAAAGTGTATAGTGTATTAGTGTATGTGTGTGTATGAGCGTGTATGTGTACCAACGTGTCCGAATAGTGCCATGTACTGGAGAGTTGTGATTGCGCATTGATGTTAGGAGTAATATTTTTCTTAAATGACGGAAGGGACTCAAAAAAATATGTTAAGATTTAGGTTGGGATAAAGATTATTAAGTGTTTTAAAAACACGGGAAATCGGTGAATTTTCTGCAGCGTTTGTTTTGTTGTTTAATGTTTGAAATAGTTTGGTGTGGCGAGTACGTTTCGATGGTATGTTAAGGTTAATTTGAGATAAGAGTTCAGGGCAGTCTATTACATTATTTAAAGATTTTATACAGGAATATAGTGTCGGTTACCGTTCACCGTTGTTTTAGACAGTAGTGATAATTATTGTCGCATTTATACAAATAACTCTAATCATTTAGTGGAATAATCAACGAATATTAATTTTAAGTATAGAGAAGGCATTAATAACATAATGACTTTGTTGACGACAAGTCGATGTGTGTCGACAAACGTATTTTGTTTGTAGATATATTATGCTATATTTAGTTCCATTTCCTTTTTCTGCAAGTTTTACAATCCAGAATCGTTCTTACGCATATATTATTGAAATAACACTTAGTTTCAACTGAATTACAAATGAAACAACTAGTTACGTCGGCGGAGATAAACAATGCATATACTGTATTCATTTAAAGCCTAGCAAAGTTTGAAATGTTTGTATGGAATTTTTAGATGAGTTTTTTTTCTCTTAAACCCAAAACTAATAAACTAAGAACCTATTTAATTAATAATTGATAAGCTGACGTAGCTCAATGGTAGAGCATCTGACCGGCAATCAGAAGGGTGCGGGTTCGAGTCCTGTCGGCGACATTTATTTTTGCTCGGAAAGTTTTTTTTCAATTTGGATGAGTGTTTCAGGCTAATAATTATTGTTTATAAAAATAATTGTTACCCTTTGCGCTATGCACAAAAATCTTGTCTTAAGTTTTTAAGAACTTTAGTTTATCAATTAATACCTATTTAATTAATCAACTGTATTATATGATACATAAAATAGATTATTGGTTTCTTAGTTTGGGTTTAAATAATAAAAAAAAACTTACACAAAAACGAGTATAAATTGTAAAAATTTACTCGTTTCTTGTTTCCTTAACGTTTTCCTTAATTAAAAAGTGATTGTAATACACTTTTAAAATATTATTTATCGTGTACCTACAAGAAAGCTCAAAGAAACTTAATAACAGTATAGCCGTTTCCTCAGTACAATGGGTTCTCGGATCCCGGGCCTTTATTGGCAACCCCACTTCGCAGAGGCGGCAATAACAGTTGACAGTGTCTATCCGCCTCGGCAACTCAGTTGGGCTGGAGTAATCTTTCCGCAGTTGTGTTGACTCATTGTATTTTCCCCGCACAGCCAACTTTCACTGGCCGTCCGCCATTCTACACACACAATCATATCACCTACAATAATACTACACAGCGATCATTGGTTGAAGTAAATATTATAATATCGGTTCATGGTCTTAATCATTGGAATCAATAACAAATCACAACAACAATAATAAATTAAAAATCAAATAAAACACTGGATACGTTACATAGGGAGATCTGAAATAGAAAATATATTAACACCAAATACAGACTAACACGGAAACCACTCAACTGCACTTAAAACACCTCGCCTTACAATTATTTACTTTTCAGCAATCACATTAATTTAATATAATTTAATTTAGTATTTTGTAAATGAAATCCTCAGCGCGGAAAATCCAAAGATAATCAAACATTATTATTATTTACAAGCATTGAGTGCTAAAAGGGTTTTTTTTCTCTAAAATTTTAAAATTAGCGCCATCTATGAGCATATATCATGTTTCGTTTACCTTTAAAAACTTATATCATTTTAAGACAGTATAGGTAATACGAGAATAAACATAACTTAATATTTGTGACAGGATTTATAATGCCACAAAAATCAATAAGAAGACGTAAAACATTAAAAAAATTATGTTTTTATAATAAAACTAGCATCGGTATTGTTCGGGATATATATATATATGTATATTTTGGAATAAAGTTATGAAGTAGTTAATTCTAGCTTGTTGTTTGGGCGCCATAATTGATTTGACAGCGAAAGTAATTCCTTGTGGCGACTATTACAATCTCTATTTTATTTTATTCCATACATTTATTTTCTCAAAATGCAACTCAATAATAAAGTTCCTTAGTAGGTACCTACTTGTTTTTTCCATTTTTTTATTGAAAATTTTTGTTACATAAGTAAATTTTAAAACAGTGTATAAAATACAAGAAAATATGATAAAAATTAAATATGTAAACAAAAAAATCACACAAAGGCGCTGCCTCTGTGTGGGTATTATTATAGTTTTTTTATCACATCTCTATGGCTCATGTGAAAGTTTTCATTTTAAACAAAAGTTAAGGTAATCATTTTCTTAAAAGAGATAAGTGCTAGCGAAAATAAGAAAGATAAACTATGACATAAAGTGATAATAAGAAGCAAAAAAAAAAAAATTCATTAGTTATGACAGTAAACAGAATTTACTGTTATTATCACATAGGTACAAAGGCATATAGTGGGCGTTTTAACCGCCCTGCCTCTGGGTTATTTTTCAAAAAGTAGGTAAAAAAATACCAGGTTTTTTTTCCACGTGCTTGGAGTATCACTGATTAGCGGCGTGACTTGTATGGGAGAATACTAAAACAACCGAACACATCCGTTAGCTTCGGATTACCTCGGCATACTAAAAGTGATAATGCAGGAACGAACTTGATGTATACGACGTATCACGAACGTTTTGTGGGTTTCGGTTATCGTTATTTTTTAACCTGAACGTACGGGATACGGTTTGTTGCGTTCGGGCGATGATATAGCGGCCGTATCACGTACGTTCGTATGGTTAGGGCGGTTAAAATCACACAATACTAATGTTTTTAAAGTTGGTTTTATAAAAATGAAACAGACACGTCTGTTTTCAGACATTTTTTAAAGGTTTCGAAATTGCTTTCTGACCTCAAACCAAATGGAAGGTCATTCCAAGAATGTGGACCCTGCACATTGGTCCCCAAATTTAGCAGCATTCGTATGAGAGGGTTTAACCAATCTGTTGGACGCATCAGACTTGGCCGATCTGAGTGTGAGTTGCCTCTGAGTAAGATTGTCCCTCACGCAGATGTCAGTCAAGTATGATGGTGCCAGCCCGTTCAGTGCCTCATATACCATAAGACGATATACAGTGTAGACAATCATGTAGAAGAGGAGTGATTCAATTCAATTCTTTATTCCTTTTAAAAATTTTACAAAATTTACATTTTAAGGCATTTTTAAAGACAATACAGTATGTACGACATTCAAAATAATTACTCATAAAAATAAAAAATTTAAAAAAAAAGAAGGTAGACATACATAATCTCAGTAAATTATACAAGTAGCAACAAAGCTTTATGTTTAAATGTAGCTTCATTGATGCTACGTATGTCCATATCCAAAGTGATTCTATTTAACAGCAAGTTTGCACCGGCATGACCATTGGCAGTTGGTCCTGCAGGCCGGGAGATAAAACAGTCTATGCTGTCGGTGACGGAGATAACCATCGGGAACATAGAAATGAATGCTCTCCATGATAGCTGAGTTTTTGAACCATCCGCGAATCAGTCTGAAGAAATGTGTAACAATGTGTACATCCCTTCTGACCTGCAGATGGTTCATTCCGAGCATACCTAAGAGAAATTCGGTAGGATAGAGCCACGGGTAGTAGCCATACTTCCTCAGATAGAGAAATCTCAAAAATTTATTCTGAACTCTCTCCAACATGAGGGAATACTTGACTTGATGTGGGCTCCAAACCACCGACCTACTCTCAAGTCTACTCCTTATCAATGAGTTAAATAATATTATGAGAACCCGAGTGTTTTTAAAATTCCTTGAAGTACGTAGGACGAAACTCAGCATTTTTAATGAAGTACTACAGGTGACTTCAATATGAGCATGAAATCTCAGCTGAAAGATCTTTCATAGTGGAGATACGTTTTATACTTCGGGCGTTCATAGTATACCGGTAAAATCAAGTATGACACGCCCTTGCGAAAGAAAGAATGAAACATTTAGAAATATTGAACTCAATCTGATTCCTTACTCCAATCAATAATTCTATCAATATCCGATTGGAGTCGATTGCAGTCTTCTAAAGTTAATATAACAGTTTTAGGTCATCAGCGAAAAGTAGAAACTTGGAATGCAGAATACTCTCTGCGATATCGTTAATAAAAATAGAAAAGAGGAGGGGCCCTAAATTAGAGCCCTGAGAAACTCCTGAGAGCACAAGAAATAATTTAGACAAAAATATTCCATGCGATACAAATTGTTTTCTTCCAGTAAAATAGCTGGCAAAGAATATTGGAAACCGTAAAGAAAAACCTATCTTTGACAGTTTTTTTAATAAGATGTCATAATTTACAGTATCAAAGGCCTTCGAAAAATCATTGTATGAGCAATCAACTTGGTAGGCTTTATCTAAGGATTTGGATACATAATCTGTGCGTACCAATAGGTCCGTGTCTGTTGATCAGCCCTTTCTAAATCCATGCTGTTCCGATATTATAAACGGCTCTACTTGAGACAGCATGTGTTTATGGAGTATTGATTCGAACAGCTTTGTCGATGCAGAGAGAATGGCCACCGGTCTGAAATTTTCCACAGATATCCTTGACCCGCTTTTAAAGATAGGACAAATTTTTGAGACTTTCTAGGAATCAGGAAATATACCAGTTTCTAAAGAGAGGTTGAATATGAAGCTTTAAAAAAATCAACACATCCTTTCAGAAAAAAGACTGGTAAAAAATAAGAACCAAGTGAATGTGTATGTTTCATTTTTGTAATGGAAGATTTTACATCTGATTCGTCTATATGACTTATATCAATCTTCTGGGCTCCCTTCACATTCATCTTGGCAGCAGTATTGGGATTTAGTAATGGAGGCTCATTACTGTATACGGATTGGAAATGTGTCGCAATCGCATTGGCTACCTCTGCTCTTGTAACTTCTCGATCATCATGCGTCATGGTGTCCGTTATACCACCATCCTTACATAGTGATTTGATGTAGTCCCAAAATGATGTGACAGTATCTGGTGGCACCGCATACCAAACGACCTGCCGTGTTGAACACTCTTTACAGTCTGCTCAAATGTATATTCGGCAGTCCAGCATACAGACTATTGCAGTAGTTCAGTCTGGAAACTACTAGAGCAGAATGTTGGGAAACATCTTCTTATGGATTTCAATTGTCTTAGAAAAAATACACTGGTCTCTACCGAATTGCCAAGTTGAGTAGTGTCGTGTTGTTCAAACTGTAGTAATATTATATTCCAAGTTACTCTTGTTCGCTGTAGTTTACCTCCAGAGAGTTCACTGCACATTGCGCATTAAAAAAACCGCCACCGATGCCTATTGATACGATGTTTAGATGCAGTTCCTTTATAAGTATTCATTTTTATTACAATAACATTATTCTGTCAAGCAAAGATATGGAGACATGAATAGAAGAATTCAAGAAACTTGAATAATAATTCAATGATTGGAGAACTGAGTAGATATCCATAAGTGGAAAATGGTGAAAAAGTTTATCTCTTGGAAATAAGTTAGAGGCATATGTACATGTCGTAGAAAACTAAAGAAGGACTGTTAATACTTCACAGCAACATTCGCTGCACACGTTGGGTGGCACCTACCGGGTGTCAAATAAGAAGCCTTTTTTATAGATACCTACAGTCTGATATCGTTTAAAATGGTATCCCCAATAGGAAAAAGGAAAATGATTGCAATTAAAAAAAAAAACACTATTGTCCAAGTGCATATTTTTTACTTTACCCAAACGGTGTTCAGAAATTATTAGTTACAGCTCAGGTATCGGGGGCTCCATCGAAGCCAGACTAAAATTAGCCTGCAGAAGCTGGCCGTACTGTACGGAGCCCGCAGATACTGCAGATAGTACACAACTGCTGACCCTGTACAAATTGTGAGTGTAGAATTTGGCAGTCGACTCTGGTCGGCAGCCCCAAAATATCTGAAAAAAACCCTTGACTCTGTGCATGCGGTCTGTTTGATAGATTCGCCTATCTTAACAAACGGATTGCAATCTTTGGAGCACAGATGTTAGGTAGGAATGCTGTCCTTGTTCTACCGGTATTTTAATGGAAGATGCTCTGAGGAACTAGCATCATTAATCCCTTCGGCACCGGTGCACAGTCGGGAAACACGCCAAACGCGCGACCATCATTTACACATGGTTGACATTTGTCACATGAGAATGGATCGCTTCTATGACTCGTTTTTGTGTTCAACAGTTTGGCTGTTGAATGATTTGCCGACCTCTGTATTTCCTCCCTCCTATAACATGGGTCTCTTCAAGACTCAGGTTCTCTCTTTCCCATCTTCTAAAAGACCCTCCACAAAGTATCCCCAAAGATGATATAGACCTTGAAGGAAATTATTTCCATCAGGACCTCCCGTGTGGAGTAAATGTAAAAAAAGAGAACTCCCAAATCAGAATGTGAAAATTTAAAATTTTTGAATGTGACGAAATTTCAAAGCCATAGTTAGCAGCTTGGTATTGCCATAGTATTGAAAAATGTAGTTCAGCTATTTTAAATGTTAACATTTTATTGCCAAGCTATAATTGCTTTAAAACGACTAAAAATAGGTAAATCATTAAAGCATCTTCTCCTGTGATGGAACTCGTCCACAACAATACGGTAGGTAATATCCGAATGGCGGTAAAAAACATAACAATAGTAAACACAGATTGAAATGTTTTCAAGTAGACATAAATACAAATTAAATAACTCTAGTCTGCCTCAGTACAGAACCTCCTAGTGAGGAGGAATAAGGAAAAACACTAAAAGATAAAATGGTTACAAAATTTAGTAATTTGTATACCATTTTATAATAGATGGTCATGTTTTCTATAGCACCGTTTAGTGACTAACATCACCCCAAGGGAGCTTTACAATTTCCTTATTAAAGTTTGTAACCCCTTTTAAATATATGTCTCTAGACTTTTCTCAAAGGTTTCGAAATTGCTTTCCGATCTATAATAATAATAATAATAGTTGGATGACTTGTATAGCGCCGTTTTTGTGAAAAATCACCTCAAGGGCGCTGTGCAATATCTGCAATTAACCCAGCTATGCGTGCATGCCCGATGCAACTGATTGCTATTCTACAGCTCTAGCTGCATTCCACATAAGTAATTCCACTAATTACTCCCGAATTTATAAATTTGAATATAAGAAAAATAATTACGTCAAAAAAAAATTACGATGTTTAGCAGAAATATAAATTCGAATACTGTCTTTTAATTTTTGAAAAGGGATATTTTTCTTCGAGTTGTCTTATGATAAAAGTGTTTTTATTTGTTCTTGGAAATGTTTGAATTGGCGAAACATGAGTCGTGAGTGATATTATAATGATGAATTCAAAAGGTTTTATTACGAAGAAAGCTGAGATAGCAATGGGACGTTTTTTTAGAAAATCGATTACGATATCAGCATGTCCAATTACTGGTATGACAAAATTAATTATAGTAAATAATATTGCATTCAATTGAATCACTTTCATTCACGACGAAAGGGGGAATTTCCTTATCTGGATATAATAAATTAACATTAGATAATATATTTTTATGGCAATATTTTAATGTAATTTTCTCGAACGATTATGATAAGTGGATGTATAATTGATATTGATTGATATAATCCCACTTAGAAGAAAATATAAACAATATGTTGAGTAATTGAATTCATGGAACATTTATTTCTCAGAGATGTAAAATTCATAAATTATTGGACCTTATAATATGTATTATAGCACAATGTATTAATCAAATGATCCGGTATAATAATCGGATTTTTTTTTAAAATCAATTCAAAATCATTCAAATTTTCAATGTAGTAATAGTAAAATGTTTCAAAACATTTCTTTGATTAGTATAATCATGTACATGTTGAAATAATCATTTGCGTTTCGAAAACCTTGAGGTTTCGCTCGATACAGGCCGCCCTGGGGTATTTTTTTTACAAAAACAAATACAAATTTATAATTATTTATAAAGGATACATCATTTCCGTTTTTAGATATTATATTCTGTTCTAATTGGGTAAAATAATCATAGGTCTAGTCTAGACCAGAGTTTCCCAATAATAATAATACTACTTGGATGATTTGTACAGCGCCGTTTTTATGAAAAATCACCTCAAGGGCGCTGTACAAATACTACTTGCTAGGGTTTATCTTATTATGTACATATACAGCAAACATACTTACCTGGTAGGGCACTCCAGATTAAAACGTTAAATTACAATGGTTTGGGCTGAGATGATATGACTTTACACGCACAGGACATACGAGTATATTAGAAAACACTGCACATTGCATTACATTGAAGTTATTGTTTAAATCCTATTTGTCATGGATATTATATGCATTAAAAGATTATTGGCAAAAGAGTAGGTACTTATTAGAAACATGATTTTATATGAGATTTTTAATAATAATTGTTTACATTTATAAATATTTATAATTATTTGTTTATTAGGTATGCAACTGAACCATTCATGGATATGACTTTCGAGATATATTTAACAACTGTTTCGCCTTCCGAAATTATCGCCAAATTATTGTTGACACAAAACATAGATAATTAATTTTATAATTTATTAATAAGTAAATTTTAAATTATCAATGCTCTTTTATCGCATTTCTGAAGAAATTTACAAATAAAAACTGCGGCCTGTAATGCAATTTTCTCGGATGTTTTGGGCATGAAACGTGTGGCAGCGAATTTCGTTCCGAAATTGCTAAATTTTGAGCAAAAGCAACGTCGCGTTAGTATCGCTCAGGAGTTGTTGAATGATGTCAACGTCGATCCAGATTTGCTCAAAAGGGTCATAACTGGTGATGAAACGTGGGTATATGGTTATGACGTCGAAACCAAGGCCCAATCATCCCAATGGAAGCGGCCAGAAGAGCCAAGACCGAAAGAAGCACACCAAGTTCGATCAAATGTGAAGGTTTTGCTCACTGTTTTCTTCGATTACAATAGCGTGGTGCATCATGAGTTCTTGCCAACAGGTCGTACGGTTAATAAGGAATACTACAAGGAAGTTATGCAACGTTTGCGTGAAGCAATACGGCTCAAACGACCGGAATTGTGGAAAAACAAATCATATAATGCACCAGCTCACACATCAATGCTTGTTCGTGATTATTTGGCCAAAAACAACACCGTAATCATGCCTCAACCACCGTATTCAACAGATTTGGCTCCCTGCGACTTTTTCCTATTCCCGAAACTGAAGAGACCAATGAAAGGAAAGTGTTTTGCCACAATTGATGAAATAAAGTCAGAATCGAAGAACGAGCTGATGGCCATACCGAAAAGCGCATTCCAGAAGTGCTTCGAGGATTGGAAGAAGCGCTGGCATAAGTGCATTTATATCTGAGGAGGATTACTTTGAAGGAAAGAAAATGGATATTGATGAATAAATAAATACTTTTCGAAAAAAATCGAAATTCAACTTTTCTTTTGAACAAACCTCGTATATGCGTACATTTTGTAAATAAAATTTGTACACAAGGCTGCACACGTAGCGCACATCAGCTAAAACTAGATAATAACGGCGTCGTGAATCAACCAAAAATAAAGCTGCATTTTATAATAGTACGGATGTGACTATAGTTACTGAAGGGAGCGGGAAGTGGTAAGTATGCGGGTGGGGGGAGGGAGAACATGCGCAGGCGCCGGACTGACCTTGAACGCAGATTGACTTGGGGTAGGTTATCTCCCGACGCGTACAACTGTAACTATTATATTATTTTGTGGAACCACTGTAGAAAAATCAATTCCCCCACGCAATACAAAATTATTCGGCGTAATATAAACAATGCACAATACATAACACAATTAATGTATTTTTAATAATAATAAATTGATTATTTCTACAGTGCCGTTATCGTGGGAAAATCACCTCAGGGGCTCTTTACAACATAATTTATCTAACCTATACCTTATCACTTAGACTTTACTAATAATTTACATCTTAGACTTATTACTAATGGCTTACAGCTAAGATTTATAAATAGAAACTACCTAATTCAGACTTATAATTAGTGACTTACATCTAAGACTTACAACTTAGACCTGTATCTAGTGACAGAGGCTTACAACTAACATATTTACAGTTTAGATCAAATTATGTACAAAATGTTACTATTTACAAAATCTGAACATAACCTGATATTGAACAGCAGTGGGCGAGTTTGTATATGATACATTACAAAACAAACTATCTAACAATGCAGTCGATTAACCAGGTCATAAATAATATGTAACTGGTTGTAAGTCAGGCGGTTCTCCTGTGAATGTTTTTTTCGAAACATAACTAACTAACTAACCATCACGCCGTTTACCCGCAGGGGTAGGCAGAGAGGACGGACCGCCAAGCACCTCGATCTTGGCATACAATTCTTGCTTCATTCACATTCATACATCGTCTCATACATTCTCTTTTTTATTCCGACTTCTGACATGGCCCGACTCAAGTATTTGATTCACTTGATCGTGCCATGCCTTCCTCGGGCGTCCCCGGCTTCTTCTTCCATTCACATTCACGTCACGCATTCTTCTTACACTCCTTTCTTCGTTCATTCGCTATACGAGTATATGCCCAACCATTTAAGGGTTCTTAATCTAACTCATTATGCTTACCTTTGGGAATCTCAAAAAATTTCACACGATCATACGTGGTTTTACTACACATTCACCTCGGAGATCTCATTTCTACAGCATTCAGTCTACTTTCATCCTTCCTCTGCCAGTTCCATGCCCCACTGCCATACATCAAGGTTGATATCATATAAACGATTAAAAAAATATTATTACTAAAATCCGAGGTCGTTTCCCACGGGCGGGCAGGGAGATGATACTCCATAAACCTCTGCCTCGTCACAAGAAAACCTTGCTTGCTCTTGCCTTGATCTCAGACCAAATAGAAGGTCATTCCAAGAATGTGGACCCAGTACATTGAAAGTTCTGTCCTCAAATTTAGCAGCATTCGTACGAGAGGGTTCAACCAGCCTGTTGACCGCTTCAGATTTGGCCAACCTAAGCGTGAGCTGCCTCTAAGATTGTCCCTCACACAGTCAAGTATGATGGTGCCAGCCCGTTCAGTTCCTTATATACCATAAGACAATATACAATGTAGGCAATCACGTAGAAGAGGAGTGGTGTGACAGTATTTGGTGGCACCACATACAAGACGAGCTGCTATTACACTAGTTTTTATGGTGGTCTGCCTAAGTTGTGTAAATATTTTTATACTTACACTATTTTTTTTATTTTCACATGCTAATAATAAAAAAATCTAAATTGTATGTGCACATTGTTACAACAACAAAAATGTATGAAATATTTGCACTTTGTACACCTACATACTGCAGGCATTATTTTTATGAATGCTCACATTTAACAAAATACATTTTTACGATTCTGAATATGGACGCCAAAATTCTTGTAAGGTGACTTATGTGGGAGTAAATGAACACCCACATCTATCTTTCTATTCAACTAGGCTCACTGATTAATATCTACAAGATTGCCATTGAGGAGTTCACTGACCCTGATTGTTTGAGTGTCAAAAAGCTCTCATTTATTTTAGCAAACAATGATATCATATGATTACCTTTTATAAATATTTTCTTTTTCTTTTGTTTCAGCGTTCGACGATCCTCACGTGTCTCAGATGTCACCAAACTCTGCATATAACCCTCAGATGGATCAGGACTCTTTAATACTGGAAACTAGTGAAGTCATCAACCTGCTGCCATCTATCGCAGTTCTGTCAAACCATCACGGCGAAGAACCGAACTTAAATACGAAATACATCGAAGAACCGAGTCTAAACACTGAATACAGTGGAGATTATAACGAAAACAGTGGGATTGGTGAAGAAAGTCAGCAAGACCCTTCGAACAATGGAAATGATCCTCCTCATGTTATAGTGGTGCGGTCAGCAGATCCCATCGTGCACAATGTTCAAAGAAGATCTAAAAACGCATACAACGATCATTTAGGTTCTTCTAAAAATGTAGAAGAATCTTTTGAGACTAACGAAGTGGAGGTTCACCAAGGCCCGAGGTATTACAATCAAATTATGCCGACGAAAACGCAGCCCCAGGCCTCTGGGGTCCACGCAATGGTGTCTTCGATCATGGAGACGGGGAAGGATAACCAGCACCAGGGGGAAGCCAAAGGGGTCCCGAGGGGCAGAGCTCTGTCTCCCAAGGGGCCCCATCCCACCACGAATGCTCAGAGGGATTTTGCCTCCTCCGTTAGATTCGATTCCACAGGGAGACAGGCTAATCCAGACATTCAAGACATCATCACCGGTATTGTTAAATTATTAAATGGAAACGTAAATGTACAAGCCAACACTCAACCAGCAAATTCAAGACCGGGAAGACCGCCAAACACGAGGATCAACAACAGGGGTCCCCCGAGGATCTCCGACGTGCCGCCTCTTCCTCCAGATTTTGATACTCCAGGAAATGCTGGACCGGGACAGATGATGCCACCAGTTCCCCCACAAACGTCTACCAAAATACCTCCACCGTATCCGTTTGATAGACCTCCGCTTAAAGGTCCAGAAATGCCCCCAATCAGACCGTTCCTGAACGGAATACCATTACCGGAGCAGATTGTGCCAGTTATGAATAATAACCAAAACTACAGGCCAAATAATAATAATAATAATGGATTTATCAATAATGGAAGGCCCCAAAGTATTCCACCATGGCAAAGACCTCGTCCAAGACCCCAGATGCCCAATAGAAGACCAAATCCTAATCTCCCAATGTACAACCCCCAACCAACAAACAACATGGAACCACCGCCACAAATTTACATGAGTTCCGAAGAGAGTGCCACTTCTGCTCCGATGGAGGAGCCAGTACTGAAACCTAAACCTTATCACGAAGTTTATACCAAAACTGAGATAATGCAGCCACAGGAAAACGAAAAAGAAAATGAACATCTGCAACCAAATGATGACGATAAGTTTACTATGGGAGATACGGAGCACAAAGATGACGATAACGCAACTATCAACGAAACTTTCACTCACAAAGAAACAGAATATGAAACAGCTGATGAAGAAGATATAAGTTTTGTTAGGGATAGGGATCCTCCGGCTTCCACAGATTTCCCAACTCCTTCTAATGTTTTGTACATCGAAGAAAAGGACGTCCAGACAACATCAGAAGCACCCGCAGTAGTTGTCGAACCGACAAAACAGCAAGTCATGAAAGACGGAGAGATTTCAGACAAAAAGAAACAGACCATGATCAAAGTGGAAAAAGAAAAGCCAAGCAACAAAAAGCAAGAAGATAAAGTAAAAGAAGCAGAACAGAGTGTTAAGAATACCATAAGATTGAGTGCGGAAGATGCAATCAAAGACGTAAATAACAACAGCCATGTATTCCAGCATAGTCCAGATTTGGAGTCGTCTAAAGTAGATTTCTCCAACTCTGCAGCGAACAGTTCGTCCAAGCCGGTTACGTCATCCACTCCGACGGAACAACTGCCGAGTGTCATTGCTTCTACTGCTAACTCTTCAACAAGTTCTAGTACGAGTGTGATCTCTGTTACTCCAACTAAGAGCTCTTCAATACTACCGGCAACGAGTAAGTTATTTTTGTAGTCGTTCATTAATTTCACATGTTTTACTCCTGTATTTTATGTCAAAGCATATCCAATGTCTAATAATAGGTCTTCAATTTTAATATCCATCCCTTTTCCAGCCGGCAAACCTGGCGCACCACAATCGTACCGCCCCCGCCCCGGCATTGTGCTGGATGACCTGGAGTTCCGCCCCGGAGGCGGGGGGCCGGGAAGTCGTCCCAACAGCACCTCTCCCAACCACCCTCCCTACCGCCCCCGCCCGCAGCAGTCCCGCCCGCAGGCACGCCCCATGCCCGGCAAAGGAGAGATATTCGATGTGACGGTATCCGCTATACAAGGACCCGGGGGCGGCGGAGGATCTGCCACTGGTAAATATTACGCATATTTTAAAAAATTTACTTGAGGTTTTCTTGGAGAGATGAGTGCGCTCTTTCAGGCCACTTCTCCACCGCTGCATGGAAAGCATATGGCACCATTACTATGCAAGTCCAGGAATATTTCCACCAATGAGATGTCTGCCTGGATGGAGTCCCCATTTAAATGGTCAATGTAATGGTCTATTATTAGAAAATGTTCACCACATAATGTATCTAGGTGTAAAAATTCACAATTTAAAGTGGACTGATCACATTACTTATTTAAATAAAAAAAATTTACTTTTTTAAAACAATCAGGAATGTTCTCAGTAAAAAAGATTTGATTAAGATCTACGTGGCTCTCTGCCAATCACTATTAGATTATGGTATTATCGGATGGGGCTGTGCTAATGATAATATTCTTAATTTACTCATTAGAACACAAAAAGCCACCATGAAAATTATACTTAAAGTCCCTGTAAGAACTAGCACCGAAGAAATCTTCAATAAACCTAACATAATGTCAATAAACAATTATTCTCTAAAACAATTAATAAATACAAAAAAAAAAAACAAGAAATAACAACAATCACACATATTAGAAACACTACATCTCAGAGTCAAAAACAAAGGACAAAAATCTTCTTAGACTATGGTACCAAACTCTACAACAAAATACCACTCTCGCAAAAATCGCAACTAACTAACTAACCATCACGCCGTTTCCCCGCAGGGGTAGGCAGAGAGGACGGACCGCCAAAACCGATCATACAATAAAACTTGCTTATCCGAAGTTTGCAGAAAGAAAGGAACATGATGTTTGCTCTTCCGAAGCAATTTAACTCATTCCGCTGATATTGCCTGCTAAATAGTAAGAATGATTAGGAAACCACTTACGTTTGACCCAACCAAATTGTTGATTTGTCTTTTTGATTCCAGTCCACATCGAGAGTGTGAACCCGCTGACCGGCCAGCCCGGAGACATCATCGTGTCCGCCTCGGGAGACCAGGGCTTCGTATCTATCGACGGCAAGAGGACGTACCTCAACCTGCTGGGAGAAGGGGAGGCGACCTCAACACAGTACAGACCCACCAGCGTGGTGAAATCTACAGCAGGTAAAATGATTTAAAATGATTTAAGCATAAATATATACCTCGCCTGCTTTTCTTTTATAATAATAAGGTCTCTCCTCAAGCTTTGAGAGAAATCTTTTAAACCTGAAGCATCAATGGCTAAGCTACTGGCGAGTACCTAAGTCAAATCAAGTAACCGCTTTATTTAGGCATATTGCAAGCCAATTACTGAATTTTATTTTGTTTTTCATTTAATTAAACCCAGACAATATTTTGAAAGAAAGCTGACATGATAAATTATCATTATTTCATTAGTAAAGTCGTTCTAACTAATAGATGTACCAACAGATGGCACTGATTGTTACATTTACTGGCATTGCCGAAAAGCACTGCTTTTTAGAAATCAACACAAACGACTCGTCCCTTGATGCACATTGCACACACATACGTATAAATGTAATGAATAGATTCAACATTTGTTCCCTATTATTTACATCATTCTAAGATTCTCCCATATGGTTAATTTTCATTACGTATTTTTTATGGAATAATGTCTAAGACTATCATTTATTACAATTAATGGAGTTTTAATGTTGTTTTTAATTGACCTCGCAGCTGTCACTGGTACGGGTTACGCAGTGCCAGAAATCGAGGCCGCTCCAGTTCCTGCAGCTCCTCACAGACCCACTCCTCCAAGAAGGACCACGCAACAGCCCTCCGTCAGGTGCGTTATCCTATTAAATAACATAACATTAAAGGAAAATTAATTTTTTCTTGATTCTCCACCTCTTTAGGTTTCTGAAGTAATAAAAAGCTATACAAAACTTCAACCGGCCTCTAAACTACTACCAAATTAAGGTTGTTGATCACTGACATCAGAATGGACAGACTTTCCTTAATGTACCATTTTGACGGCAGGAAGCAAAGGTCATGTGAAACCCACTTTGGCGCCATCCTAGTTCACTGCCATCCACATTTGAACTGCAGTAAGAAAATTATAAAACATGTATAAAAGAGTCGAATTTTTCACTTTTTTGCAGCTTTACTTAAATTGGGAGCATGCCTAGCTCCCCTTGCGTGTTAAGGCATCTCTATGTATTATTTGCTCTGTATTAATGATTTTTGTAGTATTTGTTCACTAGCCATGCTGGAGATATCCGTGTGGTGGACGAAATGCCGCTACTATCTTTATTTCTGAGTCCATGTTTTGGGCTGCTCTATATCTCTGTCTAACTTCAACCCGGCTGATTTTAGAGCAGCTTTGGCTCTCTTGGACTTTCCTTTGTTACCATTTGGATTTGCAAGGATGCAAATGTCATAATTGCGAGGAACCTCGCTTCCCACAGGGTCTTTGATAACTAAAAAAAGGGAAGTCATGCCAGGAGTAACAGAGAAACATACATAATTAGTGAAGAAGCTCTGCAGGGAAACAGGGACACAATACCTAAGTGGTGCGGTGCGGAGATGCCCTGATCGCAATGATCAGGATTGTATTATGCAAAAAACTGTGATTTTAAATTTGATGTAATGCTTCAAATGGCGTCTGCGAGCGATTGCGTGATACGTGTTCGACAAATGGGTTTCGGAAACATAAGATAGGTAAAAGGAAAGAAGGACTCTCCGATTTCATCAGTCACTGAGGTATCTTTCTTCCGAAGCACTTGTATTATACTTTTTAAATAAATCCCAGGAACAGGGAATGTTAATTAGTCAAGATGTTGTATGGAATTTTTAATAGTGGCGTTACAGGTGACAAAATTTCAAGGTTATGCGACGCCGGTTCATTAGGAATGACAAGAAAGATTTAAGGGGGGACGGGGTGAAGGGGAATGCTCATAATCATACGCAATAATTTGACTTATTCCAAGTAGCCGACAATTATAAGTAAGTGGTGTGAATAGCGTGTAACATGAAACTGTCCCCCTGGAAAGCCTCGTGCTTCAAGACAATCTCACAATCTCTCCGATTGCATGATGAGATTTGACTATCAGGGGTTGTCAGCGATCTAAATCCAAACTCTTCTAGTAATAATAATAATAATAATAAATATTTATTTCGGTATGTGGGGAGGTTAGTGCAGTCCCACATATTCCATACAACAATATACATATAATAGTTGTAAAAATATACAAAATATGTATAATAGTTAAAAAAAAATAATAATAATAAAATAGTAGGTGAATGATACTTGACAAATAAAATTAAAAAAAAAAAGTACATGAAAATAAAGCCTTTAAGATGCTGTGGCATTTATATTGTGAGGGGCCAATATCTTTCTCTAGTATGCGTCGATGCTGGAGGCTGAACTGAGGCGGGCCTCCATGATGAGGATATTCCTGGATGTTTATTCTTTCCCTGATTCTAGCCACTCTGGAGTTTATAAGGACTGCAAAACCGGAAACTCGCCCCTCCGTGAACATATTGGAAGTGCTGCAGTATCTGGGGAGGCCAAACATTATGCGGAAGATGTTATTGTATTGTACACAAAGTCTTTCCACACTGCTCTTTTTATAGTTTGCCCAGAGTTCGCACGTGTACAACGTTGCGCAGAAGGCAACGAAGAGAGTCCTTTTCACAGCGGTACTACAAAGGCGAAATCTTCTACTGAGCATGTTCGATTTTACGCTGAGAGCTCGTCTTTGCCTATCAATATCGTCATCATCCATCAGATTACTGGTGATTATGTGTCCTAGGTACCTAGTCAGGCCTATCTCGCATCCTATCATTCCATGTTGGTGTAGGTACTGTGAACTAAATATGTGATTTTTATTCATTTTCAGGATTGACACCTGCATCGTGGGAGACGACTCCACTTGTGATCAAACACAGAATGAAAGATGCAAAACTGACAATGGTAGGTTTACAAATCATTGAATTAATCTGCAAATTATTATTATTTTTTTTGATGGAAAGCAGTCACTTTGTGGTTAGACATATTTAATGAAAAATAAAACAATAACTTTGTTTATAACCACGAGAATTTTATTTAATTTTATTACGACCGACCGGTTTCACTTAACATAAGCATCTTAAGGGTACAAAAATTAAACTGATCAAAAATACATAGTGTGTGTTTATATATACAAAATAGAATAAGACAGAACATAACATAGAACAAAGAAAAAATGAGATAGCATGAAATAGAAATCTGACATAATAACCGAGCAAAAGAGACAGAAGTGTACATAATGGAATACCAAGGAATAACTGAACAGGTGATTATGGGATGGGAAATTTACGAGATTATAGGGAATATACCTAATATTGGGCTATTGGACACATTTAGTTGATTATTAAGAATTTTATTTTTGGTTTTAACAGCTTTCTTTATTTCTAGTGATTCTAGATTATTTAATCTGTATCCATGACCATTTTTATGAAGAATATTAGCACCGGTGCTTTGATTAAAGGTATGATCTTTATCAATAAGGTGATTGGCGAATTCTGAAAAACCGTTATTATTTAGGCATCTAAGATGTTCTTTAATTCTAATATTGACATTTGTTATTGTTTTATTTTTCATGCAAATTATTTGACTGTACGACAGATGGTACGTCAAAAATCACTTTCCAAATGAAAATACAAACTTGCATTTATACATTTTTATTTATTATTTTATTTTATCTGTCCATTATAGTATAAACATACATTACATTATTAACTGATGTTCGTTACATATTTATCAGCATTTTGAATTTAACAATATTAATTTGGAAAATGTCGACATAGCTCATTTAGGAGCATGATCATTATTCTGAGGGGCATTGCATTACTAATGGTAGATTAGTTCTGCATCTCGGAACAAAGGAACTCTTGCAAATTGTCAGGGACATAATGGGCAATTTTTTCCAAAATCTCGGGATTGCTGATATGATTGTTCAAGAGGTTACAGGACCTTATAAGGAAAGCAGTTTACTGTTTGTTAGTAAGGCTACTAATACCCAGGATCTCCGATAAGAAGGCTGGTGGATACAACCAGGGATAGTACCCCAAGTCTCTTAAATATAAATATCTTTTGTACTTTCTCCACCATTAAAATTTAAACACTTAATGTAAAGAAGAAGGCAGTATTGGTATTTCCTATTGAAAGAGCGAGAGTCATATTAAAATAAGACACTGTTTGACTTTACAAGAGATTTTAATTGCGGGCACCGTTAATGTACACATGAATGTCTTATCAGTCTTTCCATCTCTAGAAGGGTGAAACAGGAAACTCCATTAACGGAGGGCTGAATATGGTTTGAGCTAACAAAAAGTTGTCCAAAGAAGCAAAGCTAGCAGTCCACAATGGAGTGCTGATACCAAACCTGATGTACGGCAGTGAGGCATGGAATTGGCAGAGAAAGGATGAAAGTAGACTGTAAGCGAATGTGAATGGAAGAAGAAGCTGGGGACATCCGAGGAAGACATGGCACAATCAAGTGAATCAAATACTTGAGTCGGGCCATGTCAGAAGTTGGAATAACAGAAGAGAATGTATTAGACGTTGTATGAATGCGAATGAAGCAAGAAGTGTATGCCAAGATAGAGTTGTTTGGCAGTCCGTCCTCTCTGCCTACCCCTGCGGTGAAACAGCATGATGGCTAGTTAGTTAGTTAGTAGGAAGCATCCAAGATGGCCGCCCCACACCGCATAGAGATGGGCATCAAATTAAAAATAGAGATGATTCGCATTATCCGTCACCGGTATCAATACGGCTCAGTATAATAATACTTCTGTTTGCAGGCATCTCAAGCTGCCATTGCCGGCCAGGTTTTGCCCGGAGAAACCACCGCGACCCCTGCAGGAAGGTGTCAGCCATGGTCTTCTCTCTCCGCGTGGACAGAATGTACGACAGAAAGGTCAGTACCAAGTTCTCTACACTACTCCGTTCTTTATGTCATTTTTATCTTTTTGTTTATTTGGTGATGATCATCCACACTAAGTGCTTACTAGCCATAATTTGTCAAGGAAATTGTAATAGATATGTGGTTTACTTCAAAATTATACTTATCTATCTATATCTCTATACATAAAAATGAATGTTTGTCTGTGTGTCCTCGATTTTCTCGAAAATTACTCAATCGGTTTCACTGAAAATAGCACAGTTTGTTCTTATTAGTGCCGGCAAGGTTGAGAGAGTAGTTTGAATGAAATCCAATATTTAAAACTAATGCTGTAACATTTTAAAATTAGTATGAAAAACATTGAACCTGCCATTTTGTATTGAGGTTAGCCCATAGAGATTCCACTCTGGTTAGCCACAGATTACATATTCAAAAGGAGAAGGTTTGGGTAGAATATTTTCAAAATGGAAAACACAAGTAGGCATCTACTTAAGAACTTTATTACTTAGATATATTTAAAAAAAATGTTTGGAATGAAATAAAATTTTCAAATGACTGTTTCTTTGTTTAGAGATAGCAATAGTCGTCACAAGGCATTACTTTCGCTCTCAAATCAATTATGGCACCAAAAGGATAAGTAGGAATTCACAACTTCCTAACTTTATTCCAAAAAACTAAATAATCCCGAGCAAACTCGGGTACACATCAACTAGTATATACTATAAATAAAAGGGTCTGTGATTGGGTTGGTGGGCTTGTATTTAATACAAATCTCCAGTTCATTCCGAGCTTGACGAAATTTTGCACAATTGACAATCAAAACAAGAGGAAGGTCACTGTCTATATGAGATTGCTAAAAACCACCCCCATCCCCATTTCCAACCCCTTAATGCAGAATTTTGGTTGGTACCTCTTGATGAAATTTTGCACACTTAAAATACAAAAAATAAAAGCAAATTACTGGGTGGCGTAGGGGCGGGAGTAGGGGTAGGGGTAGGGGTAGGGGTAAGGGGTAGGGTTAGGGGTAGGGGTAGGGGTAGGGGTAGGGGTAGAGGTAGAGGTAGGGATAGAGGTAGGGGTATGGGTAGGGGTAGGGGTAGGGGTAGGGGTAGGGATAGGGGTAGAGGTAACACATCACAACCTCAAAAATTTACTTAAAACTATTCATAACTCCGGGCAACGCCAGGTAATTCAAAGGAGTTGATTTTGAGAAGTGGATTTTTATAGGGAAAGCATTGTGAAGGAAAATCGGAAAAGATCAGCATTTTGACATCAGGAAAAAGAAGTGTGTACAGGAATATTATCATGGAAATCACAAGAGATATCTTTTAATCCATGTCGATTGTATTAACATTTCAGGTAACCTGGGACAACAAGCTGAACGACAGAGAATCAGAGTCCTACCAACAACTGAGTTACGAGGCCGTCAGAGCTGTAAGTATTACAGAGCTGTAATTATCAAATCTTGTTATTTAAAATGATGAATAATGGCCTGGACTCGCCAGAGCTCATTAACTTTATAAACATTCACATACCAACCCGACAAACCGATTATATTTTTTATTTGCCCGCATGCAGGACCAATCTCGGGATTAATTCTCCAATTCACCGTATTTGTGCGCAATATAAAGCACAATTTATATTTTCTTCACAATACCCTTTCAAAATATCTGTACGATCAAAAATTTATGCACGAGTATAAAATGTATCGAGAGTATATCCTGTCCCGATCCTACCTTACTCTTCCTCTCCCCCCTTCCTTCTTACTTTTTTATTATTTTTTTTTATTTTGTTAGCTTCATAAATAAAACATCTGTATTTAACCACTGTTAGCACAAGAAACTTTGTTGGCTTACCTTTTGTTAAACTTCCTTTGTATATATATTTGTATTAAAAACTGTTTGTTTCTTACAAATAAATAAACTAAATAAATGCTGTTACATAAAAAAAAATCGCCTAAATAGTTTTGTTCCAGTATTCAGCTAATTTGAATTGGTTTAGCTACAGTTTAATTACCATTGATTATTGCTATTAAAACTAGACAAAATCTAAAAAATATTTCTGTTCCAGGTGGACTCGGCTTTCTCGATGACTCCCTACTCAGATGAGTTTGTGAGTGGGTCCGTTAACACCATCTACAAGGGGCTGAAGGGGGAGACTGGTGTGTTCGTCAATGTTACCGTTCTGGTAAGTTGCCAACACTTTGCTTTTCTCAATTTTCGCAAAAAGGACCAATACCGAAAAGGATCAAATTTAAACAATTTATTTAGAATCCCGCATAGGGCGCGATGTAGACAAGTTTTGCATGTGCTCAGTGGCACTATCCAATAATGTCTCTATTATTGACTTTCTTATTTTCAAGCATAGCTAATGTCTGAACTTATAAGCTCATAGCTTCATTGAAAATGCTGGATTTCGTCCTACGTACTGCAAGGAATTTCAGAGACAACCGGGTTCTAATAATATTATATAATTCATTAGTAAGGAGTAGACTTGAGAGTGGGTCGGTGGTTTGGAACCCACGTCAGGTGAAGTATTCCCTCATGTTGGAGAGATTTCAGGAAAAATTTTTGAAATTTCTCTACCCGAGGGTAGCCCTTTTTTTACATGAATACCACACAAGAGTCTCAACTGCTCCCAACCGTCTGGAGCCAGTGAGACTATGGCATCCCCAATTGGGAAATGTTGTGAGGCTGAAGGTATTGAGAAGGGGAAGGAGAAGGGGAAGAGGAAGGTGGGGAAATACCTGGCTATTCAGATCTGGTCACCAAACACGGCTAAAAGCCATTTCAAGCAATGTTTCAATTCTGAATGGTGGTCTTTCACCAGGGCGATACTGAGAGTATCTTCCACTCTGGAACGTGCGCAAATATACTATATATTATTTTTAAATGAATTAATTGTGAAACAGCACAAATTAATTAAACAAAATTTACTTGCGCACGCCGGGATTTGAACCCGCGACCTTCGGATTCGTAGTCGAGAGCCTTACCCCTAGACCATAGAGGCCGCCGGAGGGATGTACAAATTGTTACACATTTCTTCTCACTATTCTCGAATGGTTTGAAAACTTGGCTATCATGGAGACCATTAATTTCTATGTTCCCGATGGTTATCTCCGTCACCGACAGCATAGACTGTTTTATCTCCCGGCCTGCAATAATAATAAAAATTGGATTACTTCTATAGCGCCGTTTTCGTGAAAAAATCACCTCAGCACCAAGTTGCCAATGGTCATGCCGGTGGGGAGGGTAATCTTGCTGTTAAATAGAATCACTTTGGATATGGACATATTTAGCATCAATGAAGCTGCGTTTAAACATAAAGCTTTGTTACTATTTCTATAATACCAGTATTTGTTGTATGTAATTTACTGGGATTATGTATGTCTACCTTCTTCATTTTAATTTTTCTTATTTTTAATAAGTAATTATTTTGGATGTCTTATTTAATAATATCTTTAAAAATGCCTTAAAATGTTAATTTTGTAAAAGTTTTAAAAGGAGTAAAGAATTGAATTGAATAATCTAAACAAGTTTTTAGGATCGTCGTATATATAAATCTGGGTTTTTTTCTTGTCTGCTAAGCAATAGAGGCACATTTATTTTGGTTGTAAACGAGTCAATATATATTTGCAGTTGGAAGAAGTGGCATCGCAGACTGGTGGAGATGCCAAGGCTGGTGCGGATATCACCAGACACCTGCTGGGAGTCATCCAGAGGAGATCCAATAATGTGGGGCAGTCTGCTCTCTGGGTGGATCAACCGAGGGGCAGCGTGTCACCATTACAAGGTAAATAAAACATTGACTATCACTGCAAGTTGGAGAAGAAAGGTGATTGTTTTGGAGACTAACAGAGAAGCCGCGAATCACCTGACACCTGCTGGGGATCATCCAGAGGAGATCGAATAACATTGAGTGGTCCGCTCGCTGCAACGACTCTAAAGGTGTATTCACATCTAGCGGGCCCGTGCAGTGCAGACACGTACAGTGGCAGGCACAGCATAGAAGGGAGTATTCACATTACATCGTGCGTGAATGTGTATTGCCGTGGCTGCTACTTCACATTTCTGAACTGCGCCATGATCGTAGAAGTGAATTGAACTAAAAAGGTTTCAAAGCCATTTTCTTACATTGACATTGATACAATAAAGTATTTTATAGTCAGCGAAGGAAGAAAACTGGTTGCTTTGAAGACCGGCGTGTAACCTAATTGGACCACTGATGACAAAACACTTATGATTGATGTGATGATGGTTGTAGTATAGTAAAAAGTTGTTTTCTTTTGCAGATTTGGATGAATGTTCATCACCGGAGCTCAACGACTGCCACGAATTGGCCACCTGCACCAATGTGTGGGGATCATTCAAGTTAGTATCATCTTTCTAATCTTGTGCCTATACTTCAGAAGTCAATGATTAGATGTTCACTTTAGTTATGTTTGAGACCTCTTTTGATTTTTGAAGTAATTACACATTTATTGCAGATGTAATTCAATTTGTTTCGAGTATAGTGTGACAAAATTTAATTTGGTATAAAGACAGTTGCCCTATGAGAATGTTTAACGTGGTTAGGCCATCTTAAATGGCTGAATGTCCTCAAATGTTCAGAAATCAAATACTTCTGTTGTCTAAACACAATACTTCACCCTCTTATGTTGACATAATCATACCTCTTCACCTGAATGCCGCAGTGTTGACACAACTGACGTTTTTGTGCTGTCGCATTGCTTACAATAATTTATCATCGTTCCATTGGGTGCTTTTATAATTTGTACGGCAACGGTACGGTGACAGCACTGCACGGTGTAACGGCGTAACAGCGAAGCAAAATGTATGGGTTTGTATGAAGCAAAACGTGCCGTAGCCGTTCGAAACCTAGCTTCCCGTAAAAACTTGACTGCAATTTTGAGAGTGTAGTGTGTAGTTACAAGGATAATTTGATGCGTGAGTGAGTCTCACAATCCAAGACCCTGCCCGCCCGCGCCCTCCTTGCCTCCGACCTCCATTCCTTGCAAAGCATCTCTTACACGCTGACAGTGTGTGTTGTTGTTTCTTTTGCTCACAAGTGCCGTTCAAGACCACGATGTAAATTCTAGAAACGATTAACACCAAGCTATGCCATTACCGTGTGATCGTATTGCGGTGCAAAATTATAAAAGTGCCCATTGACTTCTAAGATAAAAATTTAATCAACCCCCCCCGAAAGAATTTTGTATCACAAATACAATAAATTTAATAATTTTGCTACTCAATATGGGTTCTTGGGTTGGTGGAGAAATAGATATTCACATTAAATATGGTCAGCTATTATATATAGTAAAAATACATGTAATATTACATATTTCAAAAATTGCTTTTCTCTTTCAGATGTGCCTGTCCAGAGGAGGCTCGTGACGCCTGGTCCGACCAAGTCAACCGGGCGGGCAGGAATTGCCACACCTGTCCTCCCTCGCACTGCAGTAACAGGGGCACTTGCTCCTACAGGGGGGGCCAGCCCGTTTGCTCGTAAGTTACAAAACTGGATTTGAATACACGGATTCTCCCTAAATAATAAATAATAGCAATAACACAATTACAAGAAAATAATATTCTTACAATTGAAGTCGATGTCTTGTGTTCTGAACAGTTGCACGGGAGCCTACTACGGATCGCAGTGCGAAGTGGATGGTGAAGTAGTCGGTGTCGCCGTGGGAGCAAGCCTGGCTGCGCTGCTCGTCATCCTCATCACGCTGGCCTGCCTGGTCATGTGGAGGTACTTTATTCACATTCATTATTTCTTATCAACCACCCACGAACACAGACACTTAGTAGCTGCCAGGCCATTAAACTTCGTAACTATATGCCTACCTCATTAAAACAACCCGCAGAGAATACACCAACACATATAATCAAACAAAAGGTGTCGTTCTGGATGGAGACAATACTTAAAACACCTTTCTCCTCTAACACCATTATTTATTCTACAATATTGTAAGCTATTTTTCTGTAGGAAACTCCTTTTTCAAATAACTGTTTTTGTTATTTTATGGCTTTCACCCATTAAGAGCGATCTTGGCCATGTTTAATCAGTTGGATTTTAATAGGATTGTTCTTAAAATAGGTTACTTTTAAACAGGATATAATATTTGGTCAAATAAAATTGAAGCAAATAAAATTTATATGTTTTTAATCCCTAATGACTTAAATTTTAATGCCATTTTGATAAATATACTTTGCTAAAAAATTGTTAATTTGGGGGGAGTTGATACTTAGAAGGTAGCGAATACGGGTAGGGTTTACCAATTCATGGAAATTATGGTCCAGAGTATCCTCAGACCCACAATCACAGTAAGGCGAGCTGATAATGTGGAACCTGGCGAGATGACTAAGACAAGAAGTCTAACTTAGTCTCATTCGAGTTATGGAGGAAATACATATTTTTGGCACGCAAGTGTATTTATGAAAGCAGGGCTTGACAGGAATAAAAGGTTCTATTAATGAGTACTGGTGACCTTTTGTTAGAAAAGATATTTTCCATTCAGAGGACCATTGGAGTTTGTATTTAATTTTTAGAATAGGGAAATAGTCTCTAACTGGAACAGGAATATCACTTAACGGGCCCTGAACAGTGGTTTCCTTAGCAATGGAATTCGCCATTGCAAATAACTGTTATTATTAGTATTATTAGATTTGTAACAATGCATGTATGTCTGAAATTTCAGTCGTCGCTGGAACAGGGAACAGAAGAGTGCTGCCGGGATGGGTTCACCAGTTTTCGGCTACATGACCGGAGGAGTCAAGGCTCCCAACATGGGACATCCACCCTATCAAGTATGTTTCCCATATAGTTTTCAAGGCAAAAAATTGTTCATCCAAGTTCTATTTAAATGTTACAATAATATCAGGACTCTGGACTGAGACATTAAAATATCTATATACTCGCTTGTACCTAGAATCTAGATTCTATGCAGGCGGTAATACACACGCAGAGGTCGCTGATGGATTTAACTGCTGGAATCTATTCTAATAAGGAACTTCAATGAAAAATATTACGGCTTTAAAAATTAATTCTTATTCACCGATTCTGAATATATAGGTTTTATTATGGTTTTATTTATATTCTAATAAGTAATAGCCATATAACAAATAAGAATACAAGAAATGCGATGTGGGCATGTTTCGTGGTCCAAAAGTCTGGCCATTCGGGCCCACACTTTCTAAAACAAATAATTATTTCACCATTATTTCATTTCGATCAAATAGAATGGTAATATAAAATGCGGATAGTGTAAGAGAGACAGTGCTCTCGGGGCTAGAATCAAAAGTTACCAAGTCAAAGGCAGACGGGATTCCATTTAAATCTATTTATACTCTGTGGTTGAGTCGTAACGATCCTTGGTCATGAAGTCGAAGGTCGCGGGTTCAAATTAAGGTGTGCGCAAGTAAATTTAATGATTAGTTTGTTTTATTTCACAATTTATTAATTAAAAATAATATATAGTATAGTTGCGGCATGTTCCAGAGTGCCAGATACTTTCAGTAACGCCCTGGTGAAAGACCACCATTCAGAATCGAAACGTTGTTTGAAATGGTTTTAGCCGTGCTCCGTAACCAGATCTGAATAGCCAAATACTTCACCACTTTCCTCTTCTCCACCTTCCTCTTCCCCATCTCGTTCCCCTTCCCACTACCTTCAGCCTCACAACATACTCCGGGGATGCCATAGTCTCACTGGCTCCGGACGGTTGGGAGCAGCTGGGACTTTCGCGGGGTAGGTAAAACATAAAAAAGCCGGTTTGGGCATATTTAAAAAAAAAAAATATATATATATATATTAACTCCACACAGGAGGCCCTGAAGAAAATTTCCCTCACGGCCTATGTAATCTTTGAGGATTCTGTGTGAAGGGTCTTTTTGAAGAGAGGAAGGAGTGAAAATACTGTGGGAGGAAGGGACCGCAGAGGCCGGCAAATTGTTTCACACCTGGTTAACAAAAACGTGTCGTACTCTCATGTGACAAGTGTTGGCCGCACGTTTGGCGTGTTTCCCGACTATGTACCGATGCGAAAGGGATCAATCACTCCAGTTCCTCAGAGCATCTTCCATTTAAAAACTGTTAGAACAAGGACAGCATTCCCACCCGATGCCTGTGCTCTGAAGATGTACAAATAATGAACAAATAAAATTCACACACGGATTTTCCGCATAAGGATTATACAGATTATTACTGCGAAGATGATCTCGAATCAGGTTATCTAAAACTAACTAACCGAGATTAGATTAGTGGTTTAAATATTATGTAGAAATTAAAATAAATCCAGATTGTCCACAAGAAGATTAGGAGTATTAAAAAGAACTGTTATTCACACACACATAATTACCTCTTAGGTTTCCTTGGAGGAGAGAATGCGATGGGCTCAACTCGCCGACGTGATGGCTCAAGCCAATCATTATGCGGTAAGATAAATGTTCAATAATTTATTAACCCATTTTTTATTGGAATAACTTATTGAATCTTATAAAACTCATTTGGTAGCAGACTGGAAAGGGAAAGTTGAGAATTGAGAACATCTTTAGTATCGGACTCTTATTTAAATTGATTATTAATGAGTCTACTATTGGTCTTTTGGATTTCTTCATCTCTAATGCTTCTAAATTATCTAGTCTAACACCTATTCCATTTTTGTGCAGTAAACTAATGCCTGGTCGTGATGTAAACAATTTTTTTTTTAAAGTGTAAAGTGTTTCATTAAATTCTTTGAGATGGAATTCCACCATGAATTAACGGTTTCATTGTGAAGCTAGAGTTAAGGTGGCCAATCATTCCAGAAAATGGTTCTGTTTGCTGAATGAAGTTTAATATTGCTGTTCCCTGTCTGTCAGCAGCCCGAACCTCTCCCCGGACACCCCGGAGCCAGGCCCCCGTCGGCCATGTACGGTGCCTACCCCACTCTACCGGCTGGCACCTTGCCTCCCGTCCCTAGGCCCAGGTAACAAATCTTATGCTGTATTTATTTCAATTTTACCAAAATGTCGGTAAAAAGGAGAACCTCATTTTTTAATATGAATACCGCACAACTGTTCAAATTGCTAACGACCATCTGAATACGGAATACGGCATCCCCAAATGGAGTATATTGTGAAGCTGAAGGCAGTGCGGAAGGGAAAGAGATCGGAAAGAGGAAGGTTGAGAAGTATTTGGCTATTCTGATCTCGTCACAAATCACGGTGATGGTCATTTCTAGCAACGCTTCAATCTTGAATGCTAATCTTTCACCAAAGCGATACTGAGAGTATCTTTCACTTTTTAACGCTTTCTACCGCCAGAAAGCAGTAGCGGTGCTTTTGACTACTGACGGTGAAAATAAGAACTCTTTACCTCAAATCTAACCATCTATAACTCCGAGCAATGCCGGGTGCACGACATCTAATCATTAAATAAAAAGAAAAATATAATGTTGAAAAAGGCATGAAGAAATAAATAGTACCAATTTTATTTTATCTGTTTATGCTACTAATAGATAATTTTAGCATCTTAACAATCATGTAAATTTTGAACATCATTTGAAAAAAAAAACAACCCACTTACTGAGTTATCATGATTGTAATCACATTAATATCCCGAAATAAACATATTAATAAAATATTATGTATATTTGTGCAATTTCGGGGCTGCGTGTGTTTATAATAATATGTCTAGAAAAACCCAATTATAAAACATTCCTAAGAGAAAAAAAATTAAGCCCTCAGGTTAAATCAAAAGATTTTTTCATTTAGTACAGTTTGTTACTTTAAGACACACCAAGCATAAAATTTGAATGTATTTTAATATCATAAGATATTTTTAAAAATTAAGCCAAATATACCCAATGCAAATTAAGAAAGGTCCCAGGGAAGAGCCTTGGGGGATTCCAAAGTAGAACTAGAAACCTTGTGGAAAACATATTTCGTAGTCGGTAGTTCCAGACTTTATATCACAAAGTGGCTCATCTGGAAGGCATTAGAGCAGAGACTCAGGACCGCGAGGAGTGGAGGAGCCTTGTTCACCGAAGAAATTGGAGTGGGGGTCACGATCCTCACCATTGATCCCTCTCATAAATATCTGATATTTCTATTTTAGACTGGGCCTGCATATGGGCGGCTCTACGATGCATCTCAACAACCAGAGCAAGATGAACACCAGCGCTACTATGACCTCCCGTGCCAACACGCTGTCCGGCCTGGGCCATTCAGCCTTCTCCGCTCTTTCGGGGACATGTAAGTATTCACACAATAAAATACATGTTTCCAGTTTTTATAGTCTGCAATCAGTTAAAAATTTTGATAAAATTCGTTTCATTATGGTTCGAAATATACACCCCCGCGCTTTACAATAATTTTTTTTAACCTATATTAGATTTTTTCAGCAAACTTCAAAGTATAAAAAAAAAATTTCAGTGGTTTGTCATCGGGGAATTGAATTCTGTAAATTGAATAGTATTATGGCTCAGAGTAACTTACTTATGACTACCATGATACGGGCATGAGCCTAGAATGTTGGTTGAGAGAACTCAATAAAAACTTACATTCCTTTGCAATTCCCTGCAATAATTCGCTGCTCACGTGAAAAAACAAAAAATCCATGGTCAGCCGGGTGTACACATCTATCCTTTCTGGAAGAGCTAAGCATCCAAAACAGTCTTTCAATAAGTCACCCTAAGATTCTTTTTAGACGCCACTCTCCAAACTTAAAACTTAAAGCTAGTAAGCTCTTGGTCACCTGTAAAGTGGGAGACCGCAAAACAGAGGAAGATCACCGGTATGTTGAACTGACCAATTATCACAGTTATCCTGAACTTCGGTATCCGCAGATCTCCATACAGCGCAAGAATGTGAGGAGTGGTAGAGCATGATTTATCAGGACAGTTGGAGTGGGGGTCATGATTCCCAGCAATGAGGCTACATCTCAAGAAGAAGATAACACAGTTAATTATTATTGTTTCAGGGCTGAACAGCCAACAGGCCGAGTCCAGTAGCTCGGAGTCAGATAGCCGGGCCCCCGATAGGACGGACCTGCTGGGAGCCCGGGGCTTCCACGTGCCGCGCCCCAAGTCGCGCTCCAACACTGTTAACAGTATGGCTGTGAGTACTCGCGCGATGGCAATTAAATTGTTGTATAGGTATTTGCATCTCGTTCCAGGGATAGAGATACTACTAGAAGATCTTGTAAGAGACAGTATTCAGAATTGGAATAGCTATTGCTATATTTTGTAACCTGATGAATAGCAAGGCACTTTATGCAAACTCACAAGAAATACAGGGTCATTCAAAATGATGGACTCAATTTCGTACTGCCATAGTTCCTGAATTATATGTTATATATTATCTATATAGCAATTGAAAGAGAAGGTTCGAAAGTTTCAAATCCCACCGGTAGATTGTTCATAGTCACGCAAACGACTGCTAGAGTGCTTGCACCGCCAATCAGCCCTTTCGTGTCAGTTGTGAGTAAAATGGCTACTATGCAGCACAAGGTTTTTTGTGTTCGTGAATTGTATAAAACTGAGTCGGCAACTGTAGTGCATCATTTTCGCCTCCATTTTAACTTTGGACCTCAAATTAGAGTATTTATCATTGGTATCACCAATTTGAGTAAACTGGATGTCTCTGTAATGGAAAAAGCCCGGTCCGACCGCATGTATCAGAGGAGAATGTGCGAAATTGAGTCCATCATTTTGAATAATCCTGCATTTATGTTAATTACACCTCTCTCCCAGACGTTTCTTCACGTTTTTATGTACGTCCGACATGATGTCGACGATCTCCATTTCCTTCCGATTTCTATTTCAATTTTCATGTAATTCAGACCATTAGTTTTGACCATTAATTCCGCCTCAACTATTCTCCTCTCCGTTTATTTCACTTATCCACCTCCTTCTGCCACAAATAATTCTTCACATTGAAGCAACAATGATTGTTGTTTGCATCGTCTATTTAGCTTTTCTTCAATTATTTTTTAACATGTTTCATATGTGTATTTTGCTTCAGTTTGATTTCAAAGACTGGATGATAATTCATTCATTAGGATATACGAGAGCTGTCCGTAAAATAAGGTCTTCAAGGTGCTGCGGTCGTGAAGAGCGATTTTACATGCGATCCGGCAACATTAGCGTGTAGCCTGGTTCCCCCGCTCCAAATCCCCACTACGTTGCACTCTCTGCGATGCTTAGTCTCGGCATGGCAGCCATTCTCGATGCAACTACCACTCGCTGCACCCGCCAGGCGTGAATTACGCTCTGTAATTCGTTTTATGTTTGCAAAGAACAAAATCCCGGTAGACATTCATTCTCAGCTACGTGAAGCGTATAGAGAACAGTGTATGAATACGAAAAACGTGCACAAATGGTGCAGAGAATTTATAAACGGACGTACAGACGTCAATGGTGAAAAGCATGCCGGACAGCAAAGTGGTGGTGAGAGTGTTTTAAGACAGGAAGTATTGTTGTGCGAGGTCATGCCTACCGGCACAAAAGTAAACGCTGATCGATATTGTCAGACTTTGAAGAACCTTCACCGTGCAATTCAAAACAGGGGCATGCTAATGAAGGGTATGCGTTTACAACATGATAACACTTGTCTCCACGCCGCCCATGCAACAACCGCTCTCATCGTTCGATTTAGATGGAATACTGTCACACACCCCCCTATAGCCAGGACATAGCCCCGAGTGACTATCGTACCGATGAGGAGCTGAAAGATGTCATGCGCTACCTGCGCGACGCAGCGGGAGAGTTCTATTATGACACAGGCATAAAAAGATGGTACACCGCATGGAAAAATGCATCGATCGCAATGGTGATTATGTAGAAAAATAGGAAAAATACCAAGTTTTCCAAAAATGTATGTGTTAATGCAAATAAACGCGATTTACCTTGTGAAAAATCATCGGAGACCTTATTTTACGGACAACCCTCGTATTTAGATCTTCGATCCATTTAAACAACATTATATTTTTATAATCCTGTGATTTGTACATAGAAAAGATGCCTTGGTAAAGCACAAAACTAAAATAAATATTCATTTGTTTTTCAGAATCAATCTGGCATTTATTACGACGTAGACTACGAGAATGCTCCCGACCCAATCTACGGCTCCAAAGGAATACCTCTCTCTACGTACACTCTCAACAGGAATCCACCGTTCTATGGACCGTAAAAGTTTCATATCTTACGAAGTAAACTTAAAAAATTATTGAAGTGTTATAAATACTGGAGGAAGAAGTGTTTTGATTATGTATGCAAAGACTGTTCTTTTTTTAAAAGTGAAATTTTAAATTAGTTTTTATCGATTATGGTTTTAAATGTTGTAGTTTTTTATATATAAAAAAATACAGGTATTTTGTTTTTGTTTTTGTAGGTTAAAGTTTTTATTTCCATTGCTGAAAATATGATAAACAAAATTTTTACTGACAATTATTATTTTTAGAAAATTATGTACTTGACCGATGTGGAATGTTCTTTTAAACAAATTAGTAGAACTTACAGCTGAGCCTGTCAACGTACTTTAAATTTCCAAATATTTTGAAATTATTCATACCTATCTGTTGTTTTTAAATATTTAATGCAGAAGTGATTAATGTGAAGATGTTTGGAGGAATAAAGTGGGAATTGGATATTGTCATGTAGTAATTATAAAAACTTTGTAGGTAGTTAATTATAAAAATATATTTATAATGATTAATTTAAACGAGTCTTAAATACTATTTAAAATTTTTAAATATTTTCAATTTCTTTAACTAAGAAATTTGCAAAAATCTATAATTTCAATTTATAAAGAAGAATAATTCCGACATAATATTTAAAAAAAATTTTTTTGTGATTTTCGTTTGTCATTCTTTTATCAAAAAAACTTGTGTATCATAATAGCTTTATTTTTTAAAGAACATAACTTTTGATTGTTGCATGTATATGTATATGTATATGTATATGTGTGGCGAATTTCCCGTTGGATGTGGCTGTGTTATGGCGAACAAAACTCATAAACATTTAAAAAGAAAAGAATACCGGATTTCTTTGAGGAGATTGTCTTCTTTATCTAATATTTTATATAATGGAGTTACTTCATTTCCAAAGCTGGTATTAGAAATCAAACAATAGTATTATTTTAAGATAGCCACAACTGTTGGGAAATATGCAGAAAAGGATAAGTTAATATTTGCAACTAGATGCGCATAAAACACACATTCTAATGTGACTTTTTTTTTATTAAAATGCTTTTTAAAGGTTTTTTTTTATCCTAAAAAGTCATATGAAAATTACAACACTACAACAAGTACTACAACAATATTAATAGTATTCGGACAAATAACACAGAAAAGAAAAAAAAAAGAATTTACGAATTTTTGCTCTGACACTCATTCTGGCACTATTTGTAACCGTATTTATGTTCTACTCGTATGAAACATCCCATAGGTTTTTTATTAGCTCTCTTATAATAATTAATACACAAAAACAGATACTTTAATTGTACACAACTGTTGACCCTGTACAAATCGCAAGTGTGCCTGCCCCACTGTAGAATTTGGCAGCCACCTCTGGTCGGGAGCCCCAAAATATCTGAAACAAAAAACCCTTAATTCTGTGCAGTAACGGGCGGTCCGTTTGATAGATTTGTCTATCTTAAACGGATTGCAATCTTTGGAGCACAGACGTCAGGTGGGAATGCCGTCCTTGTTCTACCGGTATTTTAATGAAAGATGCTCTGAGGAATTAGCATCATTGATCCCTTCGGCACTGATACATAGTCGGGAAACACGCCAAATGCTCGCCCAACATTTGCACACGGTTTACATTTGTCACATGAGAACGGGTCGTATCTACGACTCATTCTTGTGTTCAACAGATCGGCTGTGGCATGATCTGCCGGCCTCTGTGTTTCCTCTCTCCTACAACATGGGTCTCTTCAAGACCCAGGATCAGCCCTTCCTCTCCTCTAAAAGACCCTCCTCACAGCATCCATAAAGATGATATAGGCCCTGAAGGAAATTATTTCCCTCAGGGCCTCCAGTGTGGAGTTATTGTAAAAAAAAAAAACAACAAATCAAACAGAACAGATGTTTAACAAATTATGGATTTGTGTTAAAAACATTACGTTTTACTATCTTTCATCGAAGTCTACATAATATTGTAGTTTAATAGAGTGATATGCGAATGTGTATGCCAGTGTTTGTGTATCGTTTGATCCGGGTCCTTTGGAGACTGCGCTTTACCACCTCGAATTATATTTTAAAATTGTAAGTTATTAATTAATTTTATAGTCATAACATGTAAATAAGTAAGTGTGAATGTATTTTACATAAAATTTATATGTTTATATGTTAGTTGTTTGAAAAATATTGTTATTGAATTAGTCTAGTTAGATACTATCACAAAATTAAATTATTAAATAATATATGTATTTCTTTTTGTTATTTATTTAATGATTCACGTACTGAAGACAATACGTCAGAGGAGACTTACCTGAAGCTCGGGAAAACTACCCACAAGATTATAAAACTATACATACAGCGTGTTAAGGGACGTATCTGACAAACTTTAACTAACGATTCTTGATCTAAATAAGGAATTCCAGTCCAATTTTTTTATATATTTTTTTTATCAATAGATGTTTAAACTTAGGTAAGAGTATATTTAGATTTTTTTTCAAAAGTTAGTATTCAGAGTTAAAATAATTTTCAATTTTTCAAAGCCCGCCAAAATGCTACAAATCCATGGCCAGTCAGTTTTGATCAGTTTTGAGGTTAAAATGTCAAATGTCAAACTTTATCTCGAAGAATAATAATAGTATTGAGCCTTAACATTATCATAATACCCGTATTGATAATTGGTTTGCTCATGAATACTCTAATTTCTTTCATTAATAATAGTTTTTTATATTGAACAACAATTATAGAGTTTAAAGTCATACATAATTAAAATACAAAAAAAAATCGAATAAATTTCACACTAATACAAAAATAGAACACGTGAAGTCAAATGATCCAAATGCAATGGTACCAACATAACAAGGTGTTTTGATGAGATCTACAAAAAAAATGTACTCGTATATCTACAAAAAAAATGTACTCGTACATATATGAGCAATGTGCATTCAAGGAAAGACTTGTTTGTGTTAGCATCGAAAAAGGCCGTGCCTTTCGCTACAAATCATAAATGTAGCAATCAGTGACATCTGTTGGTACCTTTATTAAATAGCACAATTTTGCTAACGAAATAATGATCAAATTTTGTTGGCTTCTTTCATGAAATTGTGCGGTTAAAATAATATGAAGATTTTACATATATTTTTAGTATGCAACCATGAAGCTGTTATTTGGATATTTGATAAATAATCCTCACAAGCATCGGCTGAACCAGCAGCTTGGCCATTCTTAGCAAAACTTATGTGTTTTTTAATATCAAATAAATACATGTTTTTCTTACTGCCTACCCCGATCAAACGCTTTGTGCACTCCACTTTATATGCAGCCTGACAAAATTTAACTAGCAATTCTTAAGTTAATTTGGAGTAAAAATGTAGATGTAAAAATGGATCGGTTATTGGCTGAGTTGGAATCGCATCCCGGTCTCACCCAGGCATCGTGAGTTCAATTCCTCAGCTGGCTAAGTCCTCCATCACGACACGAGCAATGTCTTCCGCTTACTGTTATGGTAGTAGAAGATTTTCAAATATTGTCAGGTTATTCGTAACCGAGGAATATTAATATTTCATTAAAAAAAAAAAATGGCGTTTCTGGTGACATCTTTCATTGTTTTTTTTTTTTCTTAATTTTTTTTCTTCATCACTGGTCACTCCGAGTAACCGCATAGCCCCCGCCCCGAGCCTAACTGTGTAACACCTACAATTAATGTTTATGGGTGAGAATCATATAAGTAAGTCGTCCCACTTAGTTTCTAGCCACTGTTTGAAAATGGATAACATTAAATTTGATTTACTTCAAATTAAATATATATAAGTAATGTTAGTCTACTATACTTTACAATAATGAGTTTATCGCCTTCCCGGAGTGCCCACTTCTAATTCCATCCAAGAAATGACAGAAAACTATGCACTCGTACATGAACGGCCTCCGTGGTTGAGCGGTTACAATCCACGGCCACGAATCTGGAGGCCTCGGATTAATATCACGGTGTGCGTAAGTAAATTTTATTTGATTAATTTGTGATATTTCAAAATTTTTTATTAAAAATAATATATAGTATATTTGCGGCACGAGTGGAAGATACTTCCAGTATCGCCCTGTTGAAAGATCACCATTGAGAATTGAAACACGGCTTGAAATGGCTCTCGCCATAGATTTGAATATCCAGGTACTATCTCAGCTTTCTCTTCCCCTCCCCACTACGTTCAGCCTCACGACATACCCCAATTGGGGAAGCCATAGTCTCACTGGCTCAAGAGGTTTGGGAGCAGTTCGGACTCTTGTGCGGTACTCACATACCAGTCATTATCAGTTGTTACAGAAACCCAAAATGACAGCCTAACGCCCCAAGGGACAAAGATGCACTGGTTTACAGTATTCATTGTGGTTTCTGTTAATTTCTATGCATTCCGATGCGGGTGAGATTTAGAGTGGAAGATACCCTCAGTATCGCCCTGGTGAAAGACCACCATTCAGAATTGAAACATTGTTTGAAATGGCTTTTAGCCGTCTTTGGTGACCAGATCTGAATAGCCAGGTATTTCCCCACCTCCCTCTTCCCCTTCTCCTTCCCCTCCCCAATATCTTCAGCCTCACAACATTCCCCAATTGGGAATGCCATAGTCTCACTGGCTCCAGACGGTTGGGAGCAGTTGGGACTCTTGTGAGGTATTCATATAAATTTTTTTTTTTTAAATATTTACCCGGTGATTATTTTACAATTCATTTAGTTAACTCACAATCCCTCGGTAGGCAGGGAGGATGGAATACCAAGTATCTCTTTTCTGGCACACGCTTCCTGATTCATCCATATTCATTATTGTTTTATGTGAGTACCGCACAAGAGGCCCAATTGCTTCCAACCAGTGAGACTATGGCATCCCCAATTAGGGTTATGAGGATGGAGGTAATAGTGTGGGGAAGGAGACGAGGAAGGGAAGGTGGGGAAGTAATGATAGTGGTAACAATAAATTTGGAAATTATTGAATACTTTTTTGTTTCAGTGATTTTAAATTCGCCCATTATTCTGTATCCCACGAAGAGAGCGGTGGCTTTATAAAAAAATAGTGCACTGGAAACTTTCACCAAGTGTTTAAATTTTGTAGTTTATTTTCTCTTTATTACCAAATTCTCAAAACCCTATAATTGATTTTTTTTAGAAATTTATTTATGTAAAATGAATAAGAAATGTTTTGCTTAAACCACTATTTAATATATATCAACATGTTTCGGAAGCGAAGCTTTCCTCATCAGAATACACAGTACCGTATACTAAGAAATAATGACAAGAATAGACAAATTACAAACATCACCAAAAATAATCAATAAGTGATGAAAATAGGTAAATAATTAATTAAAAAAGTAAAAATAATTGAAAAAAAGAAAAAATTATTATAAAAACAAAATAATTAATTATCATTAAAAATTAATTTTATTCTTTTATTATCATTATAAATAAAATCAATGATATAACGAGGCATGAAATTTTTTTTTTCATAAAAACATTTCTCAATATGTACCGTGTATCCTGATGATGGAAGCTTAGCTTCCGAAACATGTTGAAATTTATATATTAAATAGTGGTTTATGCAAAATATTTCGAATTAATTTTATCAATAAATAACATTCACACAATACTTATCCCCTCCACCCCATCATCTCATCTCTATAGGTTAAATTTGTTTTTTTTTTGTAATTGCTTATTGACACTGAGTTTCAGTTTTATACATACTTACCATACCCTGTAAACAAATTTAACAAAAAAAATCGAAATTCGGACGAAGTCCTGTAAACCCCGCTGACTCGTCCATGACTCAGATGGGAATATAGTCCCGAAAATCAAGATATCGTAGAAAACGATTTTACACTTTCCCTATCCTTTCCTTGTGTAATATATACCTGGGATTCCAGACTTGAGAGGCATACTCCAGAGGATGGTGTATGAACGCGAAGTACGGCATTTTCATTGTGTTTCCATTTTTGTAATTCTTTGCAGGTTCTGAATACAAAGCCAAAAGTACCTTGGAAGTTTTTGGCAACCATGGATCGATATTCGTTGTTTTCGTCAATATTATGCCATTAACCCTTTGAACCCTAAGGCGTTCATTGTATCAGCACCATCTCCCTGAGCTCCTGAGCAATTTTTGACCAAAAAATAATATTTGACTAAAAACGCAATTTCGATCAATAATCAATTGTCAATTAGATAACTATTTTTTTAGTTTATAATAATTGCAAACTTCCGGTAGCAAAAAAAAAATGCCTTCAGGGTGTATTTGCCTCGCCAATTCAGGCCGGTTTACCGGCCTATAGGGTTCAAAGGGTTAAGAGCATAGTTCTAGTCTATTCTAATCTAGTCTCCTTTAATGGTATCAGTCTTCCCAACAAGCCCTCCATTGATATACTTGGTGTAACCTTAAGTAACCAAGCTCAGGTATGGGCGCCCTATCTAAGCCAGAGTAAAGCCTCTCAGAAACTGGGCGTACTGTACAGAGCCCGCAGATACTGCAGATAATACAAAACTGCTGACCCTGTACAAATCGCAAGTGCACCCCACTGTAGAATTTGGCAGTCACCTCTGGTCGGGAGCCCAAAATATCTGAAAAAACCATTGACTCGTTCAGAAACGGGCGGTCCGTTTGATCGATTCGCCTATCTTAACAGCTTGCAATCTTTGTAGTACAGACGTCAGGTGGGAATGATGTCCTTGTTCTACCAGTATTTTAATGGAAGATACTATTAATGAGGAACTAGCGTCATTGATCCCTTCGGCACCGGTGCATAGACGGGAAACAGATTTGTACACGGTTTACATTTGTCACATGAGAACAAGTAGCTTTTACGACATGTTCTTGTGTTCAATTCTCTGTCAACGTCTCTGTGTTTCCTTCCTCTTAAAACATAAATCTCTTCAAGACCCAGGTTCACCCCTTCCTATCCCCCAAAAGACCCTCCACACCGCATCCCAAAATTGATATAGGCCTTGAGGGAAATTATTTCCCTTAAAACCTTCTGTGTGGAGTTACTGTAAAAAAAAGTTGTAAGAAATTGAGTTTTTATTTCAGGTGAAGCTGATGACGCCGCATTTTTTTAAACATTTATTTGAAGGTTGTGATGTGCACAATAAACGATTAGACGATTTATATATTTTTGTACGTGGATACACTCATTGGTGTACGTGACAAGATAAAACACTGTCATGTCATCTGCGTTTAATAAAGTTCTGGAGTAGTAAAAACATTTTCGAATGTTATTAATATATATTTATTTATTTAATTTTACTTTAATTCAAATAGAAGACATGTACATTGGGTTACATGTATTCTAATATGAACATAATATCTACAGTCAAACATTTTTACAATTTAAGCCACAATATACAATTAAGCAAATTTAAATTAAATCAAACATTAAAAATTGCACTTTACGTATTTCGTCACTTCCTTATTAAATTTCAAAACATTTTCCTATCATTTTATTTTGTAGGATATTTCTTGGAAGATCTTCATGGCTCTATGCAGTAATGAGTTTAGTGATTTTGTTTTCTTTCGAAAGGGAAGTCTTATTTCATTTCTTCTTCTCGTAGAGTGCTTGTATCTGTGTTAATGTTTATTAATTTTTCTCGGGAATTCAGAATATTGTTGGCCGTTAAACATTTTAAAGAGAAAAACTATTACATTTAAGTATATAATTTTGCTTAAAAGGCAATATGTTTAGATCCCTTAGCATTTTTTTAACTTTGGAATATTTGTTTAGTGTTAAAATTGTGATGGCTTGTTTTGCAAAACTGTTAGATTTCTAAAATCCTCCTCTTTTGACAAAACCAAAATACTGCTACAATAATTCATATCGGGAACAATTATGGAAATATATGTTAAATATGAATGGTCCCAATAAGGATCCTTGGGGTACTCCCGATCTCCGTATCTTTGGAACGAGCTGAAAATATTTATTATATTTATCAACATAAATTTAATAATTACTGTAAATGTGAAAACCAATGTAAAATGATGTGACAATTCAGATGGTTTTGAATATACATTTTTTTAAAATATAAACGTTTAATTTAATAAGCACATAAATAAATCTTGATTGCGTGACTTCGAAACAGCCTGTTGTATTTGAAATAATTCCAATGTCGGATTAACGCGAGTTAGATAATATTTACCGGTTCAAGAGGCTATTAGCTTTGCATTGCTGTAAACCTGAACTTGAATCTACGGCGTGGCGATACATTATATTACGTAAAAACTGCTTACCCACTAGTACCTACTAGATTGGTGTCTCCAAATAGCCGCTTTTATTTCGTTTTGTTTGCTTTTTCACAATTTGGAATTCATTGTATGGATTATTATTGTATTGGAGTTAAAAATTTCTCAGTTGAATAAAAAAAAATACAATGCTCACCATCAATAATCATCCCAATATAAAACAAACACACAAGGAGTGGCGGTTCGTGGTCTAAATCACTGGAAATTCAACAATAAAGCGAAAAAAAAGAAAATAATTTCGGATTTCTGTGAGCAGATTTTCTTATTAATAATATATGAGAGAATATTATATAAGTTAATCTCTCGAACCATATGTAATCCCCTATGTTGAAAGAGTTAAACTCATACGTTCCTAATAAGTATAGCCGTGGGAGATCCCATGCACTATTTTATGCTCCGAAAGCGAGAATTTCTGTTTACCAGAACACGCCAATTAGCAGAGCGACTCAACTGCTCAACGATGGTGCATTGACCGTTGACATGTTTAATATCACTTACAGACAATATTGCGACGATATCTCAACCCATGTTACAAAATTGCTCCATTGACTTTTAATACTTTTCCTATCAACCTTTCCCTTTCCCCTTTCCTTTCCCTTTCGCTTCTTACATGTTTGGTACAGATTATAATCTTCAGCATTTGTTAAAATCATTAATATACGAATGTTTAATTACTTGTACTATATGTTACCATATATCTAATACTTGTCTGTTTATACTTTTTACAATTTCTCATCTATCAATCTCTGTAATATATTAGTGTACAACAACTATTTTACAGAGGCTATGTAAATAATATTGCATCCCTGAGTTTTGTCGTCGGCTCATAAAGCTGAGTGATGCGTATTTCAATCTTATAAATATTTCTCAATAATATTATCTTTTTTTTAAGTACTTAATTTTTTCCTCATAGCACCAACCAGTCAGTACCTATCAAACACATATACATAATATATTTATACTTAATTATCATAGTTTTTTCTAGATATATTATATTACCGTACTATGTCAATACCAGCTTTTTCCCCTTCTATTTTTGTATAATGACACTTAATATGAACTAAACTTATCAATTTGACTGTCCTAAAACGGGATTTATTCCTAGTCGGGCAGTCAAAGCTATCTTAAATGTTGAATAATGTGTGTTTTAAATAAATAAATATTAAATTAATTAAATAAATAATATTTGGATTATTTGAAAAGCGCCGTTTTTGTGAAAAATCACCCCGAGGGCGCTGTGAAAATGCTTTTATTTCAAATGCTCCATCTTATCGCGAACTATAGACAATCTACTATTCTGCATGGAATACTTGTATATGGAGCCACGTCATTTCCAAAGTTCGTGTGGAGAGGTAGGTATTAGGTATTTAATTATTTTTTTAAATATTATATAACCAGAATTTGAACCTGCGACCTCTGTATTTGTAGCCACTCAACCACGGAGACCGTCAAAATTAAAATGCTTGTAAGTTTTCCGAAACACCTTGTATCTGAGAGAGGCAGTGGTTGTCAAGTTTAAGTCCATAAATATCACAGCTCGTTGTCGTACATTAAAGTTGCACCATTCCAACAACTGGTGAACATTCCAGGAAACCCACTTGGTCACTTGCACTGACTACATCTGCATAACCTTAAATTACCAGATCTTATACTAGCGATGGGCGGATTCCAAAAATCTAAATTCTTTCCATTATTTACAACAAACACCAGGGAACCTTATGTAACGATAATTACTGAAAACATTCGTGGAATGTGACTTATTACCAACAATCTATTGACCATATGCGCTGTGTTATTGCACCATAATGGGCCTTCTACACGGTGCCTGGATAAATCAACACGTGTATGAATCGGCACACTTTTAAAAGTGATACAAAGTCATTAAAAGTACGACAAAAAAAAAACAATAAAAATTAGCCCGAAAACCTAGTCTAACTTAGTGCAATTAATATTTATTTTATATTAATTTTATTTTCAATTTTGGAATAACTTATTGAAGCTTATAAACCTCATTGTAATATATTTTTTAATCATTTAAGACAATATTTATAACAATTTTATGCCACTCTTATTTGATGGAATTTTGTAATGGGGTTCAGTTCAGCTGCATCAAATGATATAAAACCGCTAAATACAACTCAGAAATGGATCATAAATACCACTTTAAAGGTTCCCTAAGGACGTCAACAACGGAAATTTTTAAACATTTCGACGTTTCAAATATTCAAAAATTCTTTGCCAAATTGTTCTACTTATAAAATAACTAAAGAAAGATATACAGAGTTGTCGTACATAAGCATACGTACAGAAAACAGAGATATGAGATAATAATAAATGAATAAATGGATTATTTCTATAGCGCCGTTTTCGTGAGAAAATCACCTCAAGGGCGTGTGTGAGATGTGACAGATATTTTAAATTCTGGTTCATCATCTCAAAGATGACAAAATGGCTATCACTCCTCATAATCATAATACCAGAGCAAATCAACTAGACAAGCTAAATGTACCCAAGTGTAATGCTACTTTTGGAAGAAGAAGCTCTGAATTTTATCTGTAAAATTATACAACAAACTCCCACTAAGATTCAAACGAAGTAATTCAATAAATAAGTGACTAGTATTCTTAAAACCGAGTCATATAAATTACTGGAAATACCTTACCCAAACCATGAAGTTGAAATACAGAAGTCGCTGAAACCCCTTTATTCATAACCCAGTTCGCCTCAGTACAGTGAAGTATCTCCCAGTGAGGAGAACTATGAAAATAATTCTATAATATACTCGTATATGTATTTTTGTTTGAAAAAACAAAGAAAAAGTCAACGGTAGCAACGGGGACTCGAACCCAGGACCTCATGGTAAATCAACCAAGAACTAGGCTTAGGATATAATAAAACAACCCTGGAAGGTTTATTTTTCTTTTTAAATATGAAAATGATTTATTGCAGAAAATTTAACCCAGTCCACTACTAAAAAAATGCAATAGATATAAGAATTTGGTGAAATGCTACCTACATGATAATAAAAAAAGATTCTACTATACTTAGCACTGCATTACAGAAACTGTTGGAGATTTGCTGAGCTAACGTGCGGTCCACACGATGTACTTGTTTATTGCACCAGTCCACAACTGAAACTTTTCTATTAAAATGATTTAGATCGATGCATGCGATAGGAAGGTTTCGTTTGTCCCCTGGCGTTGATGTATTATGTACATGAATTTCGTAGTACCGTGAATAGCTTTGGATTTGAATAATGTTCACGTAAATTTGACCATGATGTGTTTAAATGTGTGGATAATAATATTATTGTAATGTAGTTTGTGTTAAAGTATATTTTATTTACATTCATTTTAGATGGTTCATTTGATATAATATTTACGTAAATCATCGCCCACAATACAAACAGACGGTGACCCGACAGCTGATCCTTCGGATAGTTAGTCCCCGAACAGTTAATCCCTCTGACAGTTGATCCCTCGGACAATTGATCCCCTAAAGTTTTTTTTTTATTTGTAAAGTAAGTATGCAGAGAGGATATGCGGCCGTATAACCAAAGTCGATATACTTATATCTGCAGGCGTCTAGAGTGGAAATCCGCTAATGAGAATGAGTCTTCGAAGGAGTATGCAGTGGAGATATATGGCCGAACAACAAAATAAGATATACTTGCAGTCCGTTTATAGAAATACGTTACAAGTAGATGCCGAAGGGGTAAACAGAGAGGATATATGTCCGTAGGTATAACAGAAGTCGATATACTTATATCTACATATTCTGTTGTTCGGTCGTATATCCTCACTGCATATGCTCCTTCGGAGATTCGGAATTATTGTTAATATTGGGGGATGTTGTGAGGCTGAAGGAAGTGGGGAGGGGAAGGTAATGGGGAGAAGGAAGATGGAGAAGTACCTGGCTATTCAGATTTGATCACTAAACACGTCTAAAATCATCTGAAGCAACGTTTCGATTCTGAACGGTGGTCTTTCACTAGGGTGAAAGAGCGAATTTATTTTATCTTTTTTTTTAAAGAAAGACAAACATTTCCGAAATATGAATGACCTGACAAAAACTAGAAAATGTTGCTTGTGTCGTGATGGGGGACTTTGAGGAATTGCTATAAAACACCCAATCAGGCGTAATAAAGGTTTGCTGTAATGTAATCACGGATTACAACTGTTCATGTTTTACAACGTCATAGTAAATATAAACCTATTACCCCCCCCCATTGCGCTGTAACTAGCTACTTACATAGTACCTACCTACTTACTTATCTTATACTTATGTTATTATATTATGTACTAAGCCACTTGTTATAGTATTTTATACAATCTGCAGTTACAATGTGACCACAGGTAACGCTGTAACTACTTATTTATATTGTACCTGCTTACTCCTTTTACACTCTAATTATTATTGTATGTACTATATTAATAAACTATAACTGTGTAATAAATATACCAACTTGTAAAAGCCTTCTAGGCGCAAATAAATAAAATAAAATAAAAAATTAATAGTTTGGGAGAATCCAGAAATACGAGTATTATAAAAGTGAGAACAGTCTATCATTTTGAACGAAGACTAAAACTCGCATTTTATTACGTCTCTTCTCTACTTTCCCATAAAGGTACCCCGAGGTGCTGGCGGAGCCTTCGTCGAGTCACGGAAGTAATAAGCTATTGATAGTTAAAAAGCAATTACCACAGATGCATCTCGCCACCAAACACAACGACCATTAATCTACTCACTCAACCTTCAAACGAATTGAGACTGATTTCCCATCAGGTTGGAAGATGGGGCAACTTACACTCTGGGTGTTACTCGGTACAGAAGGCTCTGTACAGCATCTGAACATGCTGCATTCCATCTGGGATGAAAGTCGCTTCATTTTAACGGGGATTTCGAATATAGTGGACAAAGTAAATAAACGTTAGAGCAGTACGTTAAGGGTAGGTAAACGAAACATAATACACTCTCACAGATGGCGCTAATTTAAATATTTCAGAAAAATAATACTTGTCGCACGTAATGCTTTTAAATATTGAAATGACTTGTTAGTTAGCGGGTGTAATACTATCTGCCGGTATATAAAAATAAAAGCATACAGGTATATTTTAAGATGGCGTCAAAAATAAATCGAGGTCACAAATCAAAATTATACAAAAGAAAGAACGCAAAAAAATATTATCTCGCTTCTTTAAAACGAACAGTCGAAAGCACTCAAAGTGAGATCATTTGAATTTGCTTGGTGTTGCCATAGTTATGACATTTTGTAGTTACAAAATAATAAATATCTACAAATAAATACATAAGTTTTTTTTACACAATGTGCCGATTTATCTTTTATGGAATATTTTCCTGAAAAGTAATAAATTCAGTTTATTGGAATAACTTAATGAAGTTTATAAACCTCATTGTAAAATTTAATATTTAGATATTCTAATTGAAACACGAAACCGAGCGGTTGTCCCGGTAAGGCAGAGGTCCTGGGTTCGATTCCCAGATGCGACTGATACCTTTTTATTTTCAGTGTTTTTTTTTCGGCTTCATGTTTCATTTAGTATTGGTTAAAATTATCTTCTTCAATTATAAAATATACATATCGTGATTATTTTTACTTGAGCCCTTATAATTCAGAGTTTTCATATCGAAAAGATAAGAATATAATTCCTGAACGAAGTGCTAATGATAGAACATAATGTAGAATTATTGGTATTATTGGTCTGTTGGTTAGGAGTTATGACGCCCGCAGTATACACAATTCCCGTGGAAGATAAATCATACTTAGAATTGAGTAAATAGAGCTGCTTTATGACAAAGCACAAATTGGAAAGTGTTGGGTTTTCAAGTACCTCGGAAACGTAATCGTTATTGATAGATTTAAAATTATTTTTTATGACAATAAGTAGATACATTTATAGCACATAACATTACAGAAATTACATAATATAGTATAATAACTAATAACGATTGAGAATATTTAAACAACTAAAACAAAACGAGCACTTTGTTATAGACCCTCAACCGGCTATTAAACTGCCAGGGTTCTCTCTTCGGTACAGTCACAGTCGTTGTGCGTGCATGATGCATAAATGGGGCTTAAATGATTCAGGGGTCTCTGTGAGGGTCGTATAGAGCAGAGCTTTTTTAATATGGGAGCCCCACACAAGAGTCCCAACTTCCCGATGCCAGTGGAACTGGGGTATTTTGTGAAGTTGAGAGGAAAGAGAGGAGGAAGGAAAGGAGGTAGGGAACGGAAGATTGGGGTAGAAAACTGAGATTAGGTGCTCATTTATTTTGCAGAACATCTTTAATTTATTTTATTTTAATTGGAAAATCAACGGATTACAATATATATTAAAACTGAACAAATAACAGTTTTTCACTTTTGTTTGTACGTTAACTCAAATCTTCCCAACAAGCCCCCATTGGTATACAAAGTGACCAACTCAAGTATGGGGGCTCCATCGAAACCAGGGTAAAGTTAGCCTCTCATAAGCTTGGCGTATTGTACAGATACTGCAGATAGTACACATCTGCTGTCCCTGTACAAATCATAAGTGCACCCCACTGTAGAATTTGGTAGCCACCTCTGGGCGGAAGCCAAAAATATCTGAAAAAAACCCTTGACTCTGTGCAGAAGCGGGCAGTCCGTTTGTTATATTCGCCTATTTTAACAAACTAATTACAATCTTTGGAGCACAGACGTCAGGTGGGAATGCTGAAGATGCTCTGAGGAACTAGCGTCATCGATCCCTTCAGCACCGGTGCACAGTTGACAAACACGCCAAAAGCGCGCTCAACATTTGTACATGGTTTACATTTGTCACATGAGAACGGGTTGCTTCTACGACTCGTTCTTGTGTTTAACAGCTCGGTTGCGGAATGATCTGCCGGCCTCTGCATTTCCTGCCTCCTACAACATGGGTCTCATAAAGACCCAGGTTCACCCCTTCCTATCCCCTAAAATATCGTCCACACAGCATTCTCAAAGATGATATAGGCCCTGAGGGAAATAATTTCCCTCAGGGCCTCCTGTCAGGAGTTACTATAAAATACCGAAATTATCCCTGTCAATACCAATTATATTTGTACATACAAAGCTTAAAACAAAATCTTGTGAACCATTCTACAAAACACGAAAGTGCATTATAGGCAAGTGGGCAGCGGTACTTAACTTTTATTTTCAATTTGATTAATGGTTTATTACATGTATCAAAATATAAACGCATCGGTGATGTAATAGTCGAGTAGAACCAGCCTCCACCTGTTGGGAACATCCAACATCCGAAATTCCTCGTCCATTTTCCCATTCCCATTAGATTACATCGCAGCGTGCACATTGCGCAATATCCACCGGGTGTACCTCTGGGCTGTTGTCGAAGACCCGTATAAAAACCTTTCTGTGCCCTTTTTTGGCCATTTGGTGTTACAAGTTCAATGGTAACATACAAAGACGGACACAAAAGACATCGTGGATTTAAAAGTGAAGTTTATTAAGTTTTGACTTTTGTAGCTGGTTCCGTAAATAATAATAAATAGTGTATATATAATTATGGATGTCTCCCGATTATTTGGGGTGCTTTTACTGGTGGTGTTTTTGGCGCATTGTGACGCATCTGCACAAAGGCAAAAACGGGGTGAGATCTACATTACTTTTTTAAATTTTTTTATCCTTTATTATGTTATGCAAAAACATTCCCAGTTTACGAATACCCTGATAATTTTTAAAATCCTTCTACTACCATCATTTTAGATCGGTTAGAAGCTGAGTGGATAGATGCGTCGGTTTTTATTTTTATTTTTTTAGTGAATATAACAGGCAATATGCCAAAAACTTACATACGAGTATATGGATTTTTAAAAAGCAAAGACATTTAATAAGTATAATAAACAACAATTATTATCTGGCAAAAATAATACTAAAGTAAATGAAAAAGAAGTGAAAGGTCGAAAACATATTATAAAGTAGTTGTATAAACTAAGTCCTTATTGTCACCTGTGCTGATGGTACACTGTTTTGGTACTTAATAAAGGGCATCATCACATTATCAGTTTGATATTAATAGTAAAACTTTTTTTAAATAGATTAATTCTATCATTAAAAAAGTCTATTTCATCATCAGAGCAGTGATTTCTTAATATCCGCTTAATAATATCATTTTTGATAGTTTAAAGCTCAAGTCCTTCAAGAAAATTATAAAAGTTCTTCAGTATATTTACTTATTTAATTTTAACGTTATAAATACACCATAAATAATAATCGCATGTCACAGTTAACTACAAATATTATAATGTAGAACGAATAATTTAATAAATTAAATTTAGCATTAGGTCGCACAATGACATCAGAGATTATATAAAGAATAAAAGTTCACGAAAGATACAAAAGTAAAAAATAAGTACATATAAAACAATACAAAATATAAGTTAAATTAATATTAATTTCTTCAAATGCTTGATAACTTTGTGGCATCATTATTAATTATATAATTGAAAATACACTTTGTATATACCACTTTACTTAAAATATATAAATATTTCTACATGTTTCGATAGCAATGCTATCATCTTCAGGAATAAAATAAATAATTTTATTCCTGAAGATGATAGCATTGCTATCGAAACATGTAGAAATATTTATATATTTTAAGTAAAGTGGTATATACAAAGTGTATTTTCAATTATATAATAAATTAATATTGATTGAAAAGGTATGATAGTATAGCCTTCTTGTACTTGCCTTTCGTGCAGTTAAATAGATCCGCTACATCTATTACTAACTTCATGTAATCTAGGTACAAGCGAGTGTTTGTAATGCTCAGTTCTGTTGTTGTTACATTTAAACAGGATTTTGGAATGAGTAACTCTCGTCGGTGTTATATGTTAGTTTTACAACAATTTATTGTATTTTAATTATAATTTATTGATTCTTGAAGGACTCAGCTTTAAACTTACAATAATAATTTATTCTACTTCATATTCCGTGTGTAATATCCGTTAATAAACAATTCAATTCAATATTAAAATCATTGTGAGCTAAAATGTATTTTGTTTTAATATTTAAATTAGTGCCACCTGTGAGCGTGTATTACGTTGCACTGCCTCTTGAACTAATAGACCCATAATAATTAGGCAGATGATCGTTCCGTAATGTGAACTCGTGACGATGAGTGACGAAGATACATTGCAATAATTTATTTACTTATTATATTATATGTCCTATATGGCTTTTACAGATTTAGTTATTTACAATATTCATACAAGTGCAAAACACATCACAGTAGGTACATAGATAAAACAGATAGCCTTCATGAAATACAACAACTGAATATTCATTTGTCTCACGAACAAATACAGGAATAACATAGTGTAAGTACCATTCCAAATAATTAGCTACAGTGGCGAATATACAAAACACACCCCACATTCACTGATACTTATACTCTAGATAAATATATTAATAATTGTTGAGGATGTATGCAATAATCGTTTGTCTGTATTATTTGTATTCCGAAGAGATAAACATATCCACTGTCTGAAAAAGTATTAACTTCTGCGTGAAGTCTAGGTATAAGAGAATTTTTGAATGGCTCAGTACTGAAGTTATTGTTACATTTGAATAAAATTTTAGATCGAGTAGATCTAGTTGGAATATTAAATATAATTAAACTGACTATATCGAGGTTGTCTATAATACCATTAACAATTTTGAAAATAAAAATTAGGTCAGAAACAAGTGTTTTATCTAAGGCTTTTAATAATTTATAGTTTCAATAGGTAATCTGAGTTTATAGTTATCTATATATATAATTCGAGTTTATAGTTATAGTTGTATCTTAGAAATTTATGTTAAACTTTTTCAATGGAATCGGAGTGAATTATACAGTAAGGGGACCATGTAGAAGAATTATATTCGACTTGACTACGAATTAAGGACGAGTATAATAATTTTAGTATTGAAATATTCCTGAAGTCTCTGACATTTCGATGAATGAATCCAAATGTTTTAAAACCTTTATTAGTTATTGAATTAATATGTATAAGAAGATTAATTTTATAATCGAAAACAATGTCAAGATTGGCTATCCATCTACACCAGATTCTACTGGTTTGTGCAAATACTTTATAGTTTGATCGATGAAAATCTTCCTTGTGGAATCTTAAATAAATCTCTAATATTTCTTTCTAAATTCCTCGTTTTTGCGAGAATAAAGCCAGTATGTTTTACTTTCAGGCTGAACAATATTTATTTGAATTGTAACTCCAAGAAGAATTTATATTATTATCTAATTAATAAATTAAATAAAAATTACTTTGCATTCACCACTTTATTAATATACAGATATCAACATGTTTCGAAAGCGATGCTTTCTTCATCAGGAAAATATGGAATACTAATAAATAATAATGTCAAGTAAAGACAAATGACAAACATAAAACACAATAATGTAAGAATAGACAAATTATAAACATAAACGAAAAATGATAATAAAACATTATTGTAAAATATTAAATAACAAATTTATGTTAGAAATTTAAAAATATATTATTTTTATTAATGAAGAAAAATTCAAGAGACAGCTATTTAAAAAAAAAAGATTATTAATAAAGTGGTGAATAATTTTTAATTAATTTATTAATAATGACGCCACAAAGTGAATACCAGTATTTTGAAGAAATTATATTATCTCATCCATTAACCAATAGGATGCATGATCTGGGCAACAGGTTTGGAGGTGTTGTTGATGTATTTGCTGACTCTATTTATACAGTAAAGCGTCATCTATAATGAATACCACAACTATAATGAATCCTACAATATGTATTATTTTAGCTTGGGTAATGTAGCTTTAATGATTTGTGTTACAATATTGTTATGGTTTTCTATTTTATGTCACTGTTAAACGTTTGAAAAAAATGATCCATTACTTTATGGTTTAGAATCTCTATGTACTTGTAATTTTTGATAGCTCTTTATATTATGTTCTAAAATCCATGTAAAAGCCCAGATGGGCGAATAATCAAATAAATAAATATGTCACTGATAGAATCCCCTGTAAGATATGAGTTAACAATATTGTCACTAACCTTTTATTGTATAAAATCATCTTTACAATAAAAACAACCGTGACCCATTATAAAAATCATTTTTGAAACCAGATTGACATATAAAGTAATATTAAGAATAAATTCAAAAGTGTCGTATAGGTCACGTTTTGTAAAATCATGCTATAACATACTGAAAAATATAATTTAAGTAAAATCATGGTTTGTTACCCCTGACACCCAAAATTGTATGTAAACCATAGTTCCCAACTTTTACCAACAACCCAATGATACATCTGAGGCACCGATCGGCCAAGTGTTTTGTTGAGCGTTCACTCTATTTGCCTGTTTCCAAGCATTTTTATCCAAAATTGTCAAATGGAGGTGCCCGCCCACTTTCATAAACAAACAGTTGACATTCGACGTTTCTCTTTCGTAAGAAAACAAAACAAAGCGTAGCTTATAAAACGTAAAATAAGTCAGGTTCTCTACAGTTTTATATAAAACATACAAAAAACATGTTTTGACATTCGAAAACGGAAATAAATCTACGTCATTCAATATTGGAATCGCGATCAATAGACCGTGAACGAATAATAACGTTTGACGTTTGTTCACCCTGTTGACACTTTTTATAACTAATCATTTGTTGAGGGGAACTTAATCCACAAAAATCGATATCCTAAACTGATCGAGAATTTCGTTGGGAAGAGCGTATTTGTGGATTTGAATATTTTTGAGGCAAACTTTCGGCTCAACAGTTGCTCAGTAGGGTTGGAAAGAACGACCATAATTATACCAGTCTGAAGATATCCCTCACAGGCTGAAACCGGTCACGGTCAAAAATAAAAGTGAAATGAAGTTACAAAGTGTTTTTTTACGTAATCATTAGGGTCCCACCTCGGCCCAATATTATTTTTAATATTCATTAATGACATTGCAAACAAATTTAAAGATGTACTCGTACAGGTCCTACTACTAAATTTATTTAAAAGAATACAAAATAAATAATATTGACAAATCTTGAATTTGTGATATGATATCGTTGAAAATGACATAAATTTAATTGGTCTCATTAGCTAAGTTGGTAAAGCGGTTGCCCGAATAGGCAGAGGTCCTGGGTTCGAGTCCCAGATGCGACTGATTTTTTTTTTAATATTCTGTTGTTTTTTTCCGTTTTCATGTTTCATTTAGGTTATGTTAATATTATTTTCTTTAATGATTAAACAAATGGATGCTTGAACAATGGTGTTGATGCTTTGACTGAATCTTTCCTGGAGACAGGCGACCCACGGTCTCACAAGGGAGAAATGAATAAATGAGGTAATAATTGATGTGTGCTGCAGGTATCTTCAGCCTCAACTCCGGAGACAGCTGCCTGGGTGCGGACCGCCTGGTACGGGGCGTGTGCTTGAACAGACCCGAGTGCAAAAACCAGGGCGGCAAGGTGGTCGGCTACTGCGGCGTCTTCAGCACCTGCTGCGCGCGTGAGTTGCGCCATTCTCTAACTGCCCCTAAAATCCCTTTTTGCCCTCTCAACCAGCCACGACATTTATAAAACATCTCCCAGATCTCGAACTTCTTCCGAAATAGTCGCCTCGTTGCGTGGGCGTTCCAGACACCTGTGACATTGAATCATTCCAACCAAACACTCTTTAATAACAGTACGTGTTGCTCCTCATATTTGATGGCAACAAGCTACAATAGCGCCCCTAACGACGTGTGTTGGTGGAAATGATTTTTTCATACATTTTAATAGATTTTCCGTGATATATATTCTTAATAAAAATTCATAAAAACAATATTAGGTAACCTGCATTAGTAGACTTAACTGTTTTTTTGTTCAGAATTGAAAAAAAGAGACAATTAGGTCCGTTCTAACAGTTATATGCTTCACAGCTTACAATAAATAGTTTCTTATTTTCATACTTCTTTTGAAATTTCACATTTCTTATCATTATTTTTATATTATTTTCTTATGCTTTAAATAGATCTAAATATCAAAATGTCCTCATTGAAGCATAACTATTTAAATAAATAAATAAATAATTATAAGAATTGTGATATGTTATAATAATAATAATAAGGGTAAATTTCTATAGTGCAGTTTTGTGAAGGTTAACCTCAAGTGCGCTTATACCAAAAGAACTCGAAAAATAAGAAAATAATGGAAAATTTTCACAATTTATTAAATAATTCACCACCAGAGCGAGCGCGAACGGCGAGCGGCGAGGCTTATAACTCTTAGTTCAACCGAATAGCCTTAATTCGTGTGTACAATAGTTTAATTTACGAATTTTCGATTTCTGTAATATATCAATTATATACATTTGGAGTGTTGTTAAGAATATATTTGATAGAAAATCTATAAAAAATGATGAAAGGAAGTAATTCGTACACTCCAGGCCGCTAGAGGCACTAGTGTTGCATTTTACTTTTGCAATGTACGGAATGTGTCAGAAGTTAGACGGTATTAGCTCGAACGCATCGGTGACCTACCTCTACTCCTGCCTTCCACTTTGCCAGTGACCATGAGCTTCTTCAGGTTGGAGTTGTCGGTTTGGCGAGCAACGTGTCCAAAGTATTTAATGATTCGCAGACAGTTGATGGCCTATTGCGGAAGCTCAACTCTTTCAGAATGGGTATATTGATGCGCCTGGCTGTACTTGCGATCCCGAGCGAATCTGGAACTTATAATCATCGCCCTAAACTCTACACTCAACCTCAACCTCTCAGAATGGCAACATGCCGCCTTAAGGGGGAGAGGAGCGTTGAAGATGTATTATTTATCAATATATTTAATAATTACTATGTAAACACCACTTCTTTTAATACTTAAATATCAACATGTTTCGAAAGCGAAGCAACTGTATGTCTATCATTAGTATTAGTATTTTGTATATCCTGATGAGGAAACTTCGCTTTCGAAACATGTTGATATTTTATATTAGAAAGTGGTGTTTACGAAGTAATTTATTAATAATAACGGCATAAAGTGAATACCAATCTTTTGAAGAAATTATAAAATTATTACGCAGTACGAAAAACATGATGTTTTTATGATAAAAGTATTTATTACTATTTATTATTCTAATGATATTATTTCATGCAATCGTAGTATTGTTAAAAATACAGGGAGCTAAATTCTTCATATCAATAGTAAAGGTAAACGCTTAGATAATTTAGGATCTTTGGAAATAAGGAAATCTCTTAATAATAATGAGTCTATTATTAACAATCAAAAGACCTATCAGCCACATTTTAAATATGTTTCCTTTCACTTCTATCTCTTTCCCCTCTCTTTACTAATCCCCAGTCATACCCCACCTCCACTGCGATACCTATTATGTATGTTCTGCCATAGTTTTGTAATATTGTTTAGTATATATTTTGCCCTGATGATGAAATGGTTGTTCCGAAACCGGTCAGCGTTAAAAAAAAGAAAGTTTGATTGTTTCATTTAATTACAATGGATAACAACAGAGCGACACCTTTATACTTTAGGATGATAAATAATCCTACTCCGACGTCCCTCTCCCCCTTGATGAGTGGATACATGTTAATGCGTGTATTGGTTGCTTACTGCCTTCCAGTGGAGACGTGCAACATCGTCACCAAGGCGAAGGATGCCACCTTCTCCAACCCTCCCCTGAGCAGCAAGTCCACTGGGCTAGAGTGCTCCTACAACGTGGAGCTCAACAACCCTCGCGTCTGCCAGATCAGGATAGACTATGACATCCTCACGCTGTCGCAGCCTACCCTCGTAAGTAGAACACGTTCATTAATTTTTTCATAGTCCCCATAAAATAGTTGCACACTAAAATATTACAGAGATAAATGAGAACCGGTAAAAAATATACGTAATAATAATAATAATAGTAAATTTCTATGGCGCAGTTTTGTGAAGGTTCACCTCAAGTGCGTTTTACACTAACTAACCTAACCTAATATAATTGTAAAATAACAGATATACTACATACTATATCAGTTATTATGTGCAAATTAAAACTATGACATAAAATATTCGTGAGCAGAAGACTCACTTCATGTACAGTTTAGAATACTATTTAACAATTTAGAATAAAATAGGGATATAAATAATCAAATGTAAAGTACAAATATCAAAAGAGCAAGAAAATCTACACAAAATAACCTAACCTAAAATAATATATATTTTACGTGCATGCAAATTAAAAAAAAAAACACAATTTAAAATATTCACGAGTACAGACTCAGTTAGATGAACATTTTAGATACATAGACAAGTATTAGGAATAACAAATAATGCTAGTAAGTGAAAAAATCTATATTAATGATTTGAACAATACTAAAGACTAGGTTTTGCCTATTGCAGTCCTGCAATTGGTTGTGAATAGTTGTGTATATGTGTTTAAATGTGGATGAAGCAAGGAGTGTGTGTGTTGGAAATAATTTAAAAAATGAATATTAGGAAAAATATTTCTACTCACCCCCCCTACTCCTACTCCTACTCCTACTCCTACTCCTACTCCTACTCCTACTCCTACTCCTACTCCTACTCCTACTCCTACTCCTACTCCTACTCCTACTCCTACTCCTACTCCTACTCCTACTCCTACTCCTACTTCTACTTCTACTTCTACTCCTACTCCTACTCCTACCCCTACTCCTACCCCTACTCCTACTTATACTCCCACTTCTACTCCTACTCCTGCTCCTATCCTATTACTACCCCTATTTAGTTCTGTATGAGCCTTTTCTCGCAATAAGGGGTCTTGGAGTTTTCTGTCAATTTTTTTATTGCGCGAATTAGTTTTCGTAGGTAGAGACGTTCAGTTTGATACCCATATCGACTACCCCTACCCCTACTCCTACCCCTACCCCTACACCTACCCTCCCTCTACCCTACATCTACCCAACTTCTACCCTACGACTACCACGATTAAGTATTTAAAGAAAAGAAAACGAAAAAACTTTTAATATTTACTTTATCTCGACAAATGTGTTCTAGAGGTTTGCTAACAAATTTTTAATTGCGCAAATCGGGTTGCGTAAGTGGAGACGCTCAGTTTGATACTCATATCGGCTAACCCTACTCCTACCTCTACCCCTGCTCCTACCCATACGATACATCTACATAATACCTACTCTACCCCTACCCATAATGAGTATTTATATAGAATAAACAGTAAAATGCTCTTAATATTAGCATTTTCTCGCAAAAGAGAGCCAAATAGTTTACTTCTCAAATTTTCACCGAGTTCCCCGGATCTGCTAGGTTGATACGCGTTTTTTGATACCCATATCATAATTACTGTAAAAGGAAAATATTTTTTAATTAATTATTTATTAATAATATGTTACTCCTTCCGTTCAAGTTGTCACCCATTAAAAACAAAAAATAAATTTATTTTGTCATTCTCGACACACGCTCATCGAATTGTGCGAATAATATAAAACCGCGCTATATAAATGAAATATTTAAAGAAAAAGTTATTTCGAATCACCAATTTGCAAAACAAACTTCCTCCTTTATACATGGGTTACCGCTTACATTCCGTCATAGGCAATAACTACTGCTGTTGTTTTTGTAAGTTGGTACCTACCCGACTATTATTATTCGAATAGCCGCAATTTTTTTCCTACAATGGCAAGACTATACTGACTCCATATTGGCGGTCATGTTGGCGCTTGTGGCTTACAAAAACAGTCTTCTTCCATACTTCATGACCAGTTTAAATAGATAAAAAAATTTCATATTTACAAAAAATTGGAAGTTGGCTTTTTTGAATTTTTTAATTCTTTTAATGATATCTGTAGTGTGCGCACCATTTGAATTCGTAAACATCGATGCTCTTTTCTCAATAAATGTATGGAAAAAAGGAAAAAAAAAACAGCAAATATTAATTTCAAAAACATAATTTTGCCACCCGAACGTTCGTGGCGACGGACATTGTCTATTTTCAGAAAAAAAAATAATGGAAAAATATGGAAAAATGATGATCTAATTAAATTTAAAAAATTAATTAATATTTTTACGTCGCGTTTTTTTTAAGCCGAGTGTAATTCCAACGAAGTTGGTTTGGAACACCCTTGAGAATAGAAAGGCGGTAAAAATTATTTTTTATATCTTTGAATTAGCGCCAAATTCGATTGGTTTTTAAATTTATCTTACGGATTTCATTGTAGTTCTAGATTTAACCGCTAGGATCGCTAGTAATTTTTTTTCTTTTTAATCAATGAGATGTCGTTTTTCCGACATTTTGAAATGTCAAAACTTTGAACGAATATAGTGTAAGAGTTTTCAGGGAACGTCCCAGATTTGACCAATTATAAACCTCCCGACATCTGTTTAAGTGGATAATGTCCATTTATTTAAGCTCCCCCGTCAATATTTTTTACGGATTAGAATTTTCCGTGACGGACGGCAAAAGAGATTTTTTTCTCCATATTTTTGAAAGAAAGATGGCCGATTCGATTAGACCATTTGCAGACTTGGCCAGCCAAAGTGACCCTTGCGGTGTTTTAAACTCTACGGGAGTTCAGTCGACTTTCGCGAAACACGATCTCCGGAATCGGCATGAAGCAATTTTGAGCCTTGCTTTCTTTGAAATTCGGTATGCGGAAGGTTGATTTTCCCGTCAATTTCCAGAGACACTCATTTTTGAGGGAAATGAACCTTAAGGTGTTTCGCATGGATAGGGCGCTTGGGTCGATTTCTGACTGGCTGGCGAAGTCTGAAAAAAAGAGCCCTTAGAACAATACTATAGGCAATGATAATCTGTATCAAACAAGCAAGGTTGATAGGTAAAAGTATAAAAAGTCACGGGGGCAGTTTCATAAGTATTTAGTGACATGGGTCAAAAGGTAGTCCCTAAACTGTCTGTAAGTGATATTGAAAATTTCGACGGTCAGTGCAGCGTCGTTGAGCAGTTGAATCGCTCTGACGTGTTCTGTTAAACAGAAATTCTCGCCTTTGGAACATAAAATAGTGCTTGGAATCTCCGACGAGTATACTTGTTAGGAACATATAAATTTACCTCTTTCAACATTGGTGGATTCCATATGGTTCCAGAAATTATTTTTTAATAAAAATTCCTACTATTCAGAATGGAAACATTGCGCTTTCATATGGTCGACAGCAATAAACATACTCTTAGTATCGCCCCGATTAAAGATTACTAAACAGAATCGAAATGTGGCTTGAAATGGCTTTAGCCACGTTTGATGACCAGATCTGAATAGCCAAGTGCTTACCAAACCATCCTTTCTCCCAATGTATTCCCTTCCCTACTCCCTTTAGTCACTAACATACCCCAATTAGAGATGCCATTGTCCCAATGGCTCTGAAAAATGGAGAATAGTTGTAACTTTAGGTGGCATACATAAAAAAATTCATCACATTTTCCTACAATCTCACTTTTGCCAAAACATTTTTACAAAATCCACATCTGCAAAAAACTGAAAAAAACTATAAAGCATTTCAGAAACACGTCCTGCAGCTATAAAGCACATACTCGTAGATAGCAATTATTCTAATAATTCTCAGTTATTAAATATTATCAGGACAAACAACTGTACTGATTAAATGTAGCTCAAGCCAGGGCCTTGAAATTTTTGGTAGCAGTCTGAATGACTTTTGTCAATCTTTACGATAATAATCTTCGAAAAATATACTTTAATTTGTCTAAGATCATGGACTCTACCAAAACCTTGTGCGGGCTTTGACTTGAATGTTCTTTGAAATCTATGTTTTTGTCATAGCTTCATTCATGTATTATTTATTTATTTATTTAATTATACGCCCACCTGGGCTTTTATATGGAATTTAGAACATAATATAAAGAGCTATTGATAATTACAAGTACATAGAAAACCTAAACCATAAAGTAATGAACAATATTTTTCAAATGTTTAACAGTGACATAAAATAGAAAAGTAAAACAATATTATAAAATAAATCATTATTGCTACATTATCCAATCTACAATATTACATATTGCAGGATTCATCAAAGTAAGTCATTCTATATAGATGACGCTTTACTGTATAAATGAAGTCAGCAAATACATCAACAACACCTCCAAACCATTAGAGGTGTTGATGTATTTTTGTTTTGAAGTTGAGTTGTCTTGTGTTCCTCGTCGGCACATTTAATTTAATAGTGGCGAGAATGGCAGGGCTGTCAAGTACGATGTTAAAGATTCCATACAATTAGGTCTGATATTTGCAAGTTCTGTTCTCTTTCTGTAGCTCTTGTTTATCTCATTTCGTGCTGTGTGTTTTGTGAAATTGTACAATGGTCCGTTAATATAAAAATAAATAAATGTGTTATAGGATCCAGGAACCGCTGCTACAGGGATTGCAAAGAAGATGTCGAGGAAGGGCGATCAAGCGCAGGGGAACCAGAACAAGGAGCAGACAGACCGAGGCCAGGACCAGGGCCCGGGTGGCGAGGATGGTGAGGGTGAGGGTGAGGAGGAAGAGGGGGAAGTAAGTTGGGTTATCTCATTTTTATTTATTTTTTTATTTTATTTACTTTTTACAAAAATATATAATGCAAAAAGTCGCCTTAAATTACTTTTTTATAGTTGTCTAACGGGAGCTTCTTATTCAAAACTCTAAATTTACAGTCATATATGCATATAAAATAAAAACATTAACGACAGCAATACACCGTACATAAAATAATATTTCCTTATTTTCTAATACAAATAGCTTCTTTCAGCTAGCCAAGTTTTCAATATATTTATTACCTGTTTAGTTTTAATGTAGTTTTTTTAGTAACATATTTAAACAGCTAGGAATCACGTGATGTAAAGTTCTTTGTCCATATTTCTTTGTATGATTAGGAACCATTAATCCTTCATTAAAATTGAGACAAGTATTGGAAGTATTATAGGGTTATTAATGTGGTGAAATATAATTTAGTATGAACCGTGCGAATGACGTCTAGTATGAAAGAGAGGATATGAGAGAGCGAGAAAGGGGTCTAGTATGGCCGATTGTCCAATGGCTCTTCTTCATCACCCGAGATAAAGCATTGTGTTCATTACAGTATTTTGAGATATTCGTATTCCACCATTTCAATTGATAGTATAAATAATTTATTTATATATTAACTTCTTGAAGGCTTTTACAAATAGATTCATGTTTCTTATAGTTAATTGATCAAAGGGGTATAGTAAGGGTATATATAGTCTATAAAATAATAATGTACACAAAATGTCACAATTCAAAATTCAAAATACAACATTCAACATTCAAAATTCAAAAGCCAAAATTCAAGAGTCAAAATCTTTATTGTACAAATAAAAGCTTAAAAAAAGTACAAAAGGTATAGCTTATATGTACATCCTATTTTTAGAAACTTTTCTGTGCCTTTCTAGATCTACAAAACTCACCACCGTGTTGACAGGAAAAACATATGGAAGGTATTGTCCAAGTACGGAGTGAATACAAATCTAATACAGGCAATCGCGTCTCTGTACGAGGGAAGCATTGCTTGTGTTAGGGTAAACGGTGATTTTACGGAGTGGTTTGACATCACAAAAGGTGTTAAGGAAGGCTGCATAATGTCGCCGTGGTTATTTAATCTAATTGTATGCAAGAATCGAAAAAGGTGGGGTCTGAAATGAGTAATCTGAAAGCATGTGGCCTGTTGTATGCTGATGATACAGTGCTGATTGCTAACAGTATGGATCTACAGTCCCTCCTTTCTAGGATGAACCAAGTATGTAAGAAGAATAAGCTAATGATGAATGTAAGTAAGTCTAAGGTCATTGTGTTTGAAAGAAGAGTACGAAAACAGTGTGCAATATAGTAGTGAATGATGAATACTTGAAGCAGGTCGATGAGTTTGTATATTTGGGAAGTATGTTTACGAGAGATGGAAAGACTGATAGGGATATTGAAAGAAAAGTGAATGCAGGAAACTCCATAACCGGAGGACTGAACGCGGTTGGCGCTAATAAATAGTTGTCCAAAGAAGTGAAGCTAGCAGTCCACAATGGAGTGCTGATACTAACCCCGATGTATGGCAGTGAGGCATGGAACTAGCAGAAGAAGGATGAAAGTAAACTGAATCCCCTAGAAATGAGATCTCTGAGGCGAATGTGTAGTAAAACCATGTATGTAAAAACCGTGTGAAAAATATTAAATATAATAAAGAATGTAAGGCTGAATATAAGCGTAATGAGTAAGATTAAGGAAGGTTTGGGCATGTAGAGAGAATGTATGAGATAATGTGTGAAAGTGAAGCAAGAAGTGATGCAAAGATCGAGTTGTATACTATTAACCCACAAAATACACATATGTGAATTTTTGCTTGTCGTTTGGGTGCCATAATTGATTTGACAGCGAAAGTAATGCATTGTGACAACTATTACTATCTCTCAAAAGAGAAACGTTCATTTTAAAATTTTATTTCATTCAAAACAATTATTTTCATTCATACTAATTTTAAAACATTATGGAAACAATTTTACATATTGGATTTCATTCAAACTACTCTCTAAACCATAGGTGGCCAACCTTTTCAGCAGCAGGGCCAGATTTTGAAATAATATTTCCTACCGGGCCGTACAACACAATTTCTTTTATTATTCAAACCAAACAAGAAATATATACATATATATATATATAGAAATATATATCTATATATAACAAAAATTAAAATCAAACATATTTTGTTTGTATAGACATTAGACGGATATTACATGTACACATTTTTTTATAGATGATAAAGAAAAATCGTTAAAATCCAAGGACATTATAAAAATACAGGACACGTTATATTCATACTAATCGAACAAAAAAAGTTGCACGTCCTTGTTGTCAGTTTTAAACCTAACAACGCACCCTCGTGAAAAGGATAATAATATAATAATAATTGGATGATTTTTATAGCGCCGTTTTTGTGAAAAGTCACCTCAAGGGTGATGTACAAATATTTATTAACTAATTATGTACAAACAGATACAGAAAAACATACTTACCTGCAGCTGGCAGGTCGTTTCAGATGAACACAGTTTTATTAGAAAATTTAAGTATAGAGATAATAGTTTTACAGTTGCTATTTGTTGCTCCTTTTCTATTGATGTTACATTTATTAGAAGATTGGTGGCACAAGAAGAGTTGGTATTTATTGAAATACTTGTAATTTTTAGGACTGGAAAATATTTATAAAATGAATTTTAGTGCTCGAAAATATCTATAAAATGACCTTAAAAAGCGTAAGAAGCTTTTAATAGTTATTAACATTAAAAAAAAAAAATTTTTACACTTTAGTTATTTACAATGTTGCGGGCTGTGGACGCATTTGCGCACCGGTGCGTGAATTGTAAAGTTTTTATTATTTTTATTTTATGACTTAAGGTAAGTACTAACTGGCTAGCCTAGCTAAGCAATTTACAGGTGCATTTCTTCAAGTTATGGATACGATTGTCTCAAAATATGTGTTTTAAGTTTAGATCTGAATTCTGTCGAGTCTTTGATAATTCTTAAGTCATGCGGCAGTTCATTCCAGGCTTTAGGTCCTGACACTCCGAAAGCACGATCACCGAACTTAGTATTAGGTGTGCGCTTTGGTTCCTTCAACCTGCCGATAGCTGATGACGCTGCTGACCTGGGTGGACATGTTTGTAATTTGTTAAAAACTAATATATGATTTTTTTTAATATATATTTTGTGGCAGCTGGTGACAGTTGTTTGACGATCGCATGTTTGTGCAATACTAAACGCAGTAATCATCAACTGTGTCCACTGATTCAGGTCAGTGAAACCGCGTTGTCTCAGTAACATATCTTCACTTTTCAATTCTTCTAAGGCCGTTCTCTGAATTGAACCTCACGCGTGATACCGATAGGACACTGCGCCATATATTTCAATGGGCGCTAGCTCACGACTCGGGGGAAGTGAAAGCGGAGCGATGTACTTCTGTTATACGACAAGCGGGACAACAATTCAGTAGCTTCTCGGTAAACACGCATCCAGTAAATCTATACACTGCGTTTCGATCGTTTACGCGCCATTCATCCTTTGAGTTCAAACATGGAGCGGGATATGAATTTACGGCTAATAATGGAGGTAGAGAAATATGCACCCCTTTATAACTATAAATTACCGGCATATGCAGTAAAGGGGGCAACGGAGAAAGCTTGGTGTGCAACAGGAGGACTTCTTATATATGGAGTAACATGCTGGACCACTTCTTGGAATGTTTTTTTTTTGATATTTTGATTGATCTCCAGACAGTTCCCTGGCAGCAATAAATAACCTATAACGAATGTTACGTTCGATGTTGGGGTGGATCTAAAACCTCGTCCTTGTTTGTCTCGTTCGAAGGAATAAATAGCATACCAGAGCCTCGTCTTCACTTGATTCACTCGACATTTTCCGATTTTGACTTTGATAGATCCGATAACATTCAACGGTAAATGTGATAACAGAAATCTGCAATACCCATAATTTACTGGCGGCTACAAATTACTGCAAACCCGCCAGAGAGTCGGTGGAGGAAATATCGCGAAACATGTCCTGCATTTTTGGTGCATTCGGTTTATATCATTCCCCTAACGGACCGTCAGAGAATGGACTGTGTTAAAATATACGGTTTTTCTTAAGATTTATAAAGAATTTATGGGTTTTGTTGTTTGTTTTTTGTATAATTCCATTTAGTGTAAAAAAATACATTTAGAGCAGGCGCGGTTCGTCCATACATGCTGTGGATGCTCCGCATCCTTTGTGTTCTAAGGTCAAAAAGCTTTTTAATGTATTTTTTCCCTTAACCTTAGAGTAACAAAGATTTTTTTCTAATCGTAAACAGCCCTACTGCAATTCGACACCGTCCCGTCCTCGGAGATTTAACACACACAACGACACAACGCACGGAGCATGTCGAAATACTTATACATTCTCAATGCTCGAATATGTCGACGCGCGGTTACACACAGATGGTACAATGTGGATGTCGTAGATACTGTGTTCTATTCCGTATCCCTAAAGTACGAAAGTCAAACACGTTGGCGCATGCGGATTAAGTCCTGCCTTCTAATATGTTTGAACCCTGGATGGGGTTTTGAGGAGAGCATCCAACGGGAAAAAAACGACTTTAACGCCTATAAGCATAATGCACAGAATAACATACATATGTCGAGTCGGATAGTTTTTAGAATGATATTTGTTTGCGGACGTATTTTTGACAGTTTGGCTTGAATAACTGAAGCCGAGATATTTAAACATTGGATATCCTACGATTACCTATTTAATCCATTATTTGAATAAATAAAAATAATACAGAAAATTACATGGATACTTCACCGATGTGTTCTAAAACTGTAAACGATAATAGTGAATTGTGTGGTTGTATAATTGATCATTAATGCGAAAAAATTTTATGTCTCGGCCATTCACGGAAAAAAGATAAACTTGAAACTGGAAAACTGACTCCCATTTCGAACATAACTAACTAACTATCACGCCGTTTCACCGCAGGGGTAGGCAGAGAGGACGGACCGCCAAACAACTCGATCTTGGCATACACTTCTTGCATCATTCACATTCATACAACGCCTCATACATTCTCTTCTGTTCTTCCGACTTCTGACATGGTCCGACTCGAGTATTTGATTCACTTGATCGTGCCATGTCTTCCTCGGGCGTCCCCGGCTTCTTCTTTCATTCACATTCGCGTCATATATTCTTCTTACACTCCTTTCTTCGTTCATTCGCTCTACATGCCCAAACAATCTAAGCGTCCCTTTCTTAATCTTGCTCACTACGCTTACATCAGCCTTGCATTCTTTACGAATCTCAACATTTTCACTCGATCATACATGGTTTTACAACACATTCGTCTCAGAGATCTCATTTCTACAGCATTCAGTCTACTTTCATCCTTCCTCTGCCAGTTCCATGCCTCACTGCCATACATCAAGGTTGGTATCAGCACTCCATTGTGCACTGCTAGCTTCGCTTCCTTGGACAACTTTTTTGTTTGCGCCAACCGCATTCAGTCCTCCGTTAATGGAGTTTCCTGCATTCACCCTTCTTTCAATATCCCTATCAGTCTTTCCATCTCTCGTAAACATACTTCCCAAATAAACAAACTCATTGACCTGCTCCAAGTATTCATCATTCACAACTATATTGCATACTGTTTTCGTACTCTCTCTTTCAAACACCATAACTTTGGACTTATTTACATTCATCATTTCGAACATGACATCAATAAATAAATAAGAAAGAACGTCAAATCGAGCTCAAGTTTAATTAAATGAAAACTCAGGTACCTACGTCGTTTAAGGTATTTTGTATCTGTTAGATGTTGCGGAGCGTAAATCATTTATATAGCTAAATGGACAGACTATTTTTGTCAGTAATTGCTTCTTGTTCCTGGGCTAGTTTACAGATTTATATATAAAATGTTGATAGTAGGTATATACTTATTGTCCAGCATCCCTTTTACAAAAAGTCGCCGACCGCACATTGATATAAGAAATCAATTTTTTAGTAACATTATTTATTAAGTTGCAATAGTTACATTGTCATAGAACTTAATAATTATGTACATGGTTAAAGATGAGGTTCATAAAATTATTTTATTAACTGTCGAAATTCTAATGAATTCTTTATTACTTTTCAGACCGGTTCCCGGAAATCACGTGCTGTTACAAATCTCTTCGTAAGTATTGGCATCATATTACATTGTAGTGAAATTACCACAAGTTTAATTTATTCGTAGAAACATTATCATTCATGACCAAGGTGTTGTGCTAATCAAATTATTTCGATTGATCAAAAGCTCAAATGGGTAAACAACCGTTCAAATGCCAAAATGTTGGTACGGCTCCGGCAACTTAAATATACTCCATATACACTAACCACTAACCAAAACAAACATTTTGTAGTTTTATACTCCTCAAGAATGTTGAGGCAGCAGCCAGAGGGCCGCCGCTGACTCACAAATACTAACTTTAAAATGTCAATTTTTAGGGATACTCCTGTAGAGACGACGTCCTAGAAGTGACTAACCTGCAAGCCTTCAGTGAACTTGTTCCTCCTATTTGCGGAGAAAACAGTGGACAACATGGTGAATATTACCTATTTAAATACACACGCGCTTTAAACGCCATAACAATATATTTGATTGGTTGTCTTTAGATTTTTTAAAGTTTTATAAAGTCTCGATACACATTGGACTGGGCGCTCCACCGGCTTCTTTTTCAGGGACCGAGGGTCAAGATTCGCAAATGAAACAGTGTCTTCACGAAAGTCGTCGGATAACCGGCTGCTTGGACCAGTCGTGTCCCTATTTATTGGGATAAATTGTACAGTTTCTACACGTGTTATGTAGCAATTATTATTATCTCTACGGGAAAGGGAACAAAGGAACATATTTGCAAGCACCCGAGAATGAATTACCTTTGCGAGTAATTCAATCGTGAAAGCTATTGACTAGGCACGTGTGGGGTGATTTCATTTAAACGAAGAAAAACAAAGGACCCTATCATAAATGGGTCATGTAGAAATATGTGATAGCTATAAATAATAATAACACATCTTTATTCCCGTATAATAAAAGAATATTTATAAAAATATACAAAATTTAAAGAAAAATAATAATAATAAGTGAATGATACATGACAAATAAAAATACTGTAGGCTGGACTGATGCAAGCCTCCATGATGAGGATATTCCCGGAGCTGTTTATTCTTTCCCTGTTTCTAGGCACACTGGATCTTATAAGGGCCGAAAAACCGGAAACTCGCCCATCCGTGAACATACTGGAAGCGCTGCAGTATCTGGGGAGGCCAAACGTTATGCGGAAGACTTATTGTACTGTACACGAAGTCTTTCTACACTGCTCTTTTTATAGTTTGCCCAGAGTTCGCACGTGTACAAGGTTGCGCAGAAGGCAAGGAAGAGAGTCCCTCTCACAGCGGTACTACAAATGCGAAGTCTTCTGCTGAGCGTGTTCGATTTTAATTTTAATTCCTTAATAATTTCGAATATAATATTTGGAGTAATAAGTCTCCGCTGAGAGGCCATCCTGAAAAATAATAATTCACAATTACTTCTTTAATAGATGGAAAATTAGTTTGTGGTGCCATTTTTTTATCAAAATTAATAAATAAGAAATATGTAAACCACTATTTAAAATATAAATATCAACAAGAAGTGAAGCTTCCGTCATAAGGATACAAAGTATACTAAAAATAATGACGAGAATAGACAAAAAAAATTACATTTGCTGTCTATTTTTGTCCTGATTTTTTATTTTTTTTACATTGTATTCTGATGAGGGAAGCTGCGCTTCTGAAACACGTTGATATTTATATATTAAGTAGTGGTTTTTACAAAATATTTCTCAATAATTTGATAAACAATTAGTTCTGTACTATTGTATGAAGCTATCACTATGTGGTTATGAATTATAATCAAATGAAACAATAAAACTTTGTTTTAATCGCTTTATATTTTTAACGCCAATCGGTTTCGGAACAATCGTTCCATCATCAGGGTAAAATATATTCTAAACAGTATTACAAAATGATGTCAGAACATATATATTAGGTGTCACAGTGGGGGTGGGGTCGTTACTAGGGATTAGTAAAGAGTGAGGGAAGAGATAGAGATTGAGGTAGGGGTGAAAGGAAATATATTTAATCCCTAGTCACGCCCCCACCCCCACTGTGTAAAAAACAGGAAACGGCTTTCAACCGCCGTAAGTTGGGCGTGAGATTACAGTTTTTTTTAAATTATTTTTAATGATTATATAATTCCCTTCCAGTGTACCTGCGAGTGAACGCCTCAGTCAACAGCCGCGCTCTCCGGATCAACCTAAAGATCTCCGACAGGACCTCCAGGACCGACCTGTCCATCCCCTCCTGGAGGATCAGGATCACACAGCTGGAATGCTACAATACCATTGGGTAAAATCTTTTATCATACAGAACTGTAATTAACACACAATGCAATTATCTCGGATGACAGGTGACAATGGAGAGATACCGGACAAACATGCCAACTCTGTATTGCTTTGGCATGCGCAGAATTTTAATCAGGGTAGGCAGAATGAAAATCAGTGATTTTTCTCTCCTTTTTTTATGTAGTATTATTTATTTGATAAATATATTACAGACTTGTGCGATATACAAATTTATGTACTATATATTCTTTCCCAATGTAAGCTGATGTATGTACTGATAAAGGAACATAAAAAAAACAATTTCTTAATTTATAAAAATAAATAAATAATTTTTATTTTTCCAGATACAGTGAAACTGTATAGTGAAAACAAATACAAAGAGAATTAATAGAAAAGTTTCACCAAGGAAACATAAGTACACAGAAACATGAAATGAGTAACAATTTTTTAAAATTTGCTTTTATTTAAATAATTATTGTTTTATGGATATAGTAAAATATAAAATACAATAAATTTTTTTTTCAAGCCATGTCCTGGATACATAAAATTTACATATTTATTTCGACCGCACGAAATAATGCCATTAATTGCTGTATTTGCAATTGTATCGAAAGGCACATACTTTTTCGACACTAGCACAGAGTCTTCCCTTGAATGCGCATTGCGCACACACATATAATGCATGTGTAGAATACCGACTTTTTTTTAAATATGAAGTGTGCGTCATTTTTCGTAGCTGGAACGCGCGTATTTTAAATTGATTTCTTGCCATAATTTTTATTACTTTTAATTTTTAATGTGAATAAGGTAGGGCATAAGGTAGGCAGTGCTTTTGTGTCTAATGGAATGTACGTCTCTGCCATACATCTACAAACAGTTGTCTCGATTTCGTGTCGCCTCTCACATACAAGACTTCAGTCTCACGTTCATTTTAATAAAGGAGTTTAATTTATCATCATTATTGGCGCTAGAACCCCGAGGGTTGCGGCCGCCTCTAACACATGTTCACTCGACTTCAACCACCTACTGTTTCTCTCCTATTCCTTGCCGCAAGATGCAACATTAGCCTCTACACCTACACTATCAAGTAATTTGTTAAGTTCAAGACTCAGAAGCCTGTCATATCAGACTAGTAATTATTTCCTTCTCTTCCCTTTCTGGAAAATTTTCAGAACGACATTTCCTGTATCGAATGTATTACAACCAAATATAAATGATTGCACAACACGTGCAATAACTAAACCGAGAGTTGGTATTTCACAACACCTAGCCAAGAGCCTATATTGCATCATAAATGCAATAGCAAGTCAAGATTGCACCATAAATGCAATACCGAGTTGAGATTTCACAACACGTGCACATAATATTCGGCCGCGCTGCGCGCCCTATAACTAGCGTATGCACAGCGGTATGTGCTCTTTTTTTCGCTTCAACCGCAGAATGGACAACATGTCCTCCCTTGGATACCTCGATCTGCCTCTACCAGACAAGAACAGTCTTCTACACCCTGAAACCACTGATGTCACCACCCGCTACCTCGTGTGGTCGTGCATCTCTGTTTGCTGGTGCCTAAATATTTACAATGTTTTTCATGTGTGGGTCTTATACGTCTCGTACATTTCGTATTTTAGTTTTGCAAGTTTGCATGTTTTGCATCATCTATCGCAAGTTAAATCGGCCGTAAACAATACACTTTGACAGTGTTCATAAACGCAGCATCGTCTCTTGCGTTTGCGTTACGGTTTTGTCGCTTAAAATAAATGCAAACTTAACTTGTTAGCGCGATACGAACTACCAAACTGTCAAAATGGGTTGTTTATAGACGATTTTACTGGCGTTAGCTAACGCAAAAGATACAGACTTAGCCCCCAGTTTCTTGGAAGGCAGATTTAGTCGGGCTTCTATTATATGGCCCGATACTCGAGCTGGTCCAAGATACTTACTGCAAATATTTAGATTTATTACCTATTGTTAACAATTATTACATCTTAATGATCTTCTTTCTTCCATTAATTGATAAACTAAAGTTCTTAAAAACTTAAGACAAGATTTTTGTGCATAGCGCAAAAGGGTAACAATTATTATTTTTATAAACAATAATTATTAATCTAAGACACTCATCCAAATTGAAAAAACCTTCCGAGCAAAGATAAATGTCGCCGGCAGGACTCGAACCCGCACCCTTCTAATGTCCGGTTAGATGCTCTACCGTTGAGCTAAGTCGGCTTATCGCAAACCCGCCAAGTTAATCAATATATACTAGTGTTCCATTCAATAATTACTGTTTTTATATATTTTCACCTGTAAACAACCAACTTTATTAGTATGAGAGAGGCTTGTAACGGCTAAATCCCTCAAATAGATGGCGTCGAGACAAATTATGTCTACATTTATTGGTGAAAATTGCTTTGACTTGTCAAATATTTATTAATTGATAAACTAAAGTTCTTAAAACTTAAGACGAGATTTTTGTGCATAGCGCAAAGGGTAACAATTATTTTTATAAACAATAATTATTAATCTAAAACACTCATCCAAATTGAAAAAACCTTCCGAGCAAAGATAGATGTCGCCGGCAGGACTCGAACCCGCACCCTTCTAATGTCCGGTTAGATGCTCTACCGTTGAGCTACGTTTATAGTTACGTTTTTTTTTACTTTTTTACAGGTGAAAATATAATAAAAACAGTAATTATTGAATGGAACACTAGTATATATTGATTAACTTGGCGGGTTTGCGATAAGCCGACGTAGCTCAACGGTAGAGCATCTAACCGGACATTAGAAGGGTGCGGGTTCGAGTCCTGCCGGCGACATTTATCTTTGCTCGGAAGGTTTTTTCAATTTGGATGAGTGTTTTAGATTAATAATTATTGTTTATAAAAATAATAATTGTTATTCTTTCTTCCAGCTTGCAACACAGGCCGTCGTACCTGGAACTCATCACAAACAATTACCCCGTGAAGCCCTTCCTGGGTTACGTATCGAACATTGATGGGAGGACCGAGCAGCGTATCGGGGAGGAGGGCGAGCAAATCCCCGAGACCAAGAACGTGAGGCAGGCGAGGGAATTGCACGGCACTGCAGCTAATGACGAATATCTGATTGGTAAGTTGGAAGATGCGTCGGTGATTAGAACGTTATCGTTTTTCTTTACTTTAGTAAGATCGCAAGTCAAGAAGTCTCGTTCATCAATAAAAATCGAGTTGGTGTCACGATTCTTAGCAATAGGGAGACTGCTAAAGAAGAAGTTGCACTATTTTTTAAATTTTAAATTATTTATTATTTTAGAAACAAACAGTACATGCATAAAACGAGTTGTCTATTCTACAATTGCGAAGTTTTAGAAAATTATTACAAGGATTGGTACCAGTGACATATCTAGTGGTTATATACATTTTACCGGGCGGGCTTAGAATGATACATGGTAAAGATAAAGCGGTATGCGAAAACTGTGTATAGTGTATCTGTTCGAATTGTGCTATGTACTGCGGAGTTGTGATTGAACATTGATTAAGTTACGAATATTGTTTTTCTTAAATGACGGTAGGTTGTTAAAAAATATGTCGAGATTTGAGTTGGGTCCAAGATTATTGAATGTTTGAAAATTGGTGAATCTGCTGCAGCGTTTGTTTTGTGTAAAATAGTTTGGTGTGTAAAACATTTCTGTGGTATATTAAAATTAATTTGGGACATGACACGTACACACAGACACATACCTATGTAGTTAGAAGATTTTGGGGCTTTTGGCCGCAGTGGAATGGAAGTCTAATCGATGTCTGTGGATCTAGACATTGCATCAGTCATCAATGCGATCTTGCCTTGGAGTGTAGAGAGCGTTGAAGTTTTGGGTTCATATTGATCGGTTAGTAATCGAGTGAAAACTGCGTCCATCCAAAAAAGTTCTCCTTGCAGAACAACATTTTTCGCTGATAATGGTGGTAGCAGGAGTTTTTCAAATATTATCAGGTTATTCGTAATCTGGGAACGTATCTTTTTCTTCTAAAAAAAGAATTAAAAAAAATAATACGATCAAGTGTGGCATTTTTTTTTACTGGCATCGTACGAAAAATTTAAATCTATAAATTTGTACTAAATCCGTCAACTACTTGATGAAAGAACTAAAATTATTAAAACTCTCAGATAGAAAACGTTTCTGACCAAACTTTTATTTTCAAAATTGTTAATCGTTTTATCGACAGCTTAATTAAATATAATATTAAAACTAAAACTACTCGATCTAAAATTTTATTTAATTGTAACAATAATTTCAGGACTGAGTCATTCAAAAATTTACTTGTACCTAGACTTTACGCATAAGGTAATACTTTTTACAGCGCACTTGAGGTTCACAAAAACGGCGCTATACAAATTACCCAATTATTATTATTATTATTATTATTTCAGATATAGAAGATATGTTCAACTGCACAGAATACAAATACAAAGAGACGATTATTGCATACATCCTCAACAATTATTAATATATGTGTGTAGAGTATAAGTATCAGTGAATGGAGGTGTGTTTTGTATATTCGCCTCTGTAGCTAATTATTTGGAATGGTACTTACACTATGTTATTCCTGTATTTGTTGGTGAGACAAATGAAATATTTAGTTGTTGTATTTCATGAAGGCTATCTATTTTATCTATTTACCTACTGTAATGTGTCTTGCACCTGTGTGACTATTGTAATTTTAAAAAAAATATACGTAAAAGCCCATATAGGGCGTACAATGTACATAATATAATAAATAAATAAAGATTATTGGCAAATTCCATTCAACAAACAAATCAAAAATGGCACATTTTAAATTTATTCCTAAATATAAAAAAATATTAAAATACAATAGGTATCAGAATATTTTGCTTAATATTTGAATAACAATGAATTAAAATTAGCGAAAATACCATATAAGTAAATAAATAAAAAAAATTACAAGTTTAGCCTGTGGAGGTGGGATGGTAGGAGGAAATAGAAAGGAATGGATCTTGTCTGTGTAGAGTAATATGTTTTGTATGAATGTTATTTATTGGTTTTAGGTTTGGCGTTGTGAGGGGCTTAGTTGAATAAGTCGAATTCACTGTATGAAGTTTTAAAACTGAGTGAAGCCCGGTGAATGAATGTGTTCTGTTTTGAGTCAGTGTGGGATTGAGGGAGCCTTGTCTGGTTTGTATGATGGGTAATTCATTCCCATTTTTCATGGCGTCCACAGAGGTGCCTATATATTTTTTAATTAGTGCGTCTACAGAATTTCTACGGCTTTCCAGTGACGAAAAACTCGATAAAGGTAAAAATGAACTCGAATAATGTGTGGCAGATGTACAAAAAATCTAAACCTGCTTTCTGTTCCAGCTCCTTCTGGCTGCTTGCAGTACTATCCCGACAGGGCCGGCACCTTCGAGTCCTTCAATTACAATGGCGGCAAAGGACACTACTTGTCCAACCTTCGCTACGCCACCTGCTTCCGGAGATCCGTCGACGTTTGCGGCATCAAGTAAGTTTACTTCTGCCATTCACCAATTTCGTGCAATCCTCATCTTGGTGGCCAATTAAATAGACCAACCGAAATTGACACCATAGATTATATTGCGTCGACTGTTGTCAAGCTACGACTAATCTGCACGGACTATCAAAGCGTCGGAGCCAAATAAAGTTATGCCTTTAATGTGTAGTTAGAAAAAAAAGGCTATGTACCGCTGTGCGTAGATGCGATTTGCAGCAGTGGTGAACAATGTTGATACACGTTGTGCGCGTGGTTTCATACTAATAATTTTTCATGGCCCATCTTCCGTGCTTTTATTATACTTAGTGGTTGCACTATATTAATATTGGTCTAATATTTTGGGGTCCTTTGTCATAAAATAAATATGTAGTTTAATATCGAACTTACATGAGAACAATCCACTTATTATAAATTACATAAAATTATAAAATATTTAGACAAAGGTTACTTAAAATTACAAAAAGTAACTCAATGACATAAATGGAAGTAAGAGACATAAGAGACACAAGTGATAATATAATTAGCCCAATCATTGTTAGATTGTTAAGTAATAGCAGGACAGTTTTCCTAAAAACACATTAAATGTTAAATTACTATTTGTTTGGACTAATGATTCCCAATATGACCGATACTGCTAATATTAAACATGAAGGCTTTAATTTTCATTTTTAAGATAAAAGAGTTAAAAAGTTTTCCGGAAACAGTTTCGCTGAAAAAAAATCTTTAGAAATGGGGCAGCGATCAAACTAAGTTTTAAAACTCTATTAACACCTTGACTCCGGTGATGGGTCTGATTTAACCCAGTGTTTTTTAAATAAAAGATTTTGCCGCAAATATTTCGTTTAGGCTAATTTCCTCTTGTCTATTCTTTTATCAAATATTTACCCACATCTCGAATCAAAAATGATTAAAATCGGACACGTTTTAAATAAGTTATTAGAATAATTGTCTATAAAAACACGCAAAATCTCCATCTCGTCTCAGTTGAATTTGAGCAGCTGACGAAACAGTATATCTCTCGCTCTATCTTTCCGTCTTTGTCTCTCGCAGTCCTTAACACGCAGATGTTGTGAACCATTCGGGCGCATTTCTAGTATTGTGATTATATTTTTATAACTTTGTTTTATTTTTTTTTATTTCGTACCGTACTAACGCAATGGCAAGGCAAAATTATTTAGCTGATAATGAGATTGAAAAGCTACTTAACAGTGAGATCAGTGATGATGGCAACTTGGAATTCGAATCATTGAATCCAGAATTTGAAAGTGATCCGGAAGACATATTACTAGAGGAAATATCTGAAAGTGAAAATGGAAGTGATAATGCAGTTAGTGTAGGAAATCTGAGTGAATCCGTTGCAAATGGACTTGTCAAATTCCGGATTCCTTTAATTTTTAATGAAAATTGTTCATTTAAATTTGTTTTGTTGAAAAATAAAAGTTTTAGTATTTTTAACTAAAATGTATGTCATTCAATGGTTTTAATTGTGACAAATTAATGTGTCAGTAAATTAAATACTCAAATAAGGACGCCATTATATAATATTTTCTAATATTTGCATAAGCAATCATCATGTAATATGGCTATAAATTTAATTTATTTTATTTTTACACATCTTTCTATTAGAGGTACAGCAACAAGGAAGAATTAAATAAGTGATTTTATTTCTGGTATTTTAAATAATACATGATATACTTGTAAATGCACACCGTCGATTTCCCGAAAATGTTAATAAATATACAATCAAAAATGTTCGCTTCCACTGACTTCCTGGGACGAGTCCTTACCCCCCTCCCGGACTGCCCTCCTCATTCTCCTGACCATCATAGCAGCACCCGGCAGCGGCTGTCTCGAGACGCAATTGAGTCAGTCGTCGTTTTGCTGTCGCGTGGGATACCCGCGCTACTGTATATCGACGAACCGCAACATTTACGGAATACTAATTTCTAAAACTTCCATCTTCATACAAGAAACACAAGGGATATGTTATGAGTTTATGAGGAATTACATAATATTATATAAAAGTAAGGATATGAACGAAAAAATGCATAAAAAAGCCTTTTAATTTCATCATTTCAGCCGGGTCAATCTGGACCCACCATCGCCGAATGTGTTTTATTTTGAACCTCCGGGTATTACGTGTTAATTGATAAACTAAAGTTTTTAAGACAAGATTTTTGTGCATAGCGCAAAGGGTAACAATTATTTTTATAAACAATAATTATTAGCCTGAAACACTCATCCAAATTGAAAAAACCTTCCGAGAAAAGATAAATGTCGCCGACAGGACTCGAACCTGCACCCTTCTGATATCCGGTCAGATGCTCTACCGTTGAGCTACGTCGGCTTATCGCAAACCCGCCAAGTTAATCAATATATACTAGTGTTTCATTCAATAATTATTGTTTTATTATATTTCACCTGTAAACAACCAACTTTATTAGTATGAGAAAGGCTTGTAACGGCTATATCCCTCAATAGATGGCGTCGAGACAAATTATGTCTACATTTTATTGGTGAAAAATGTTTTGACTTGTCAAATATTTATTAATTGATAAACTAAAGTTTTTAAGACAAGATTTTTGTGCATAGCGCAAAGAGTAATTCTGACCGGCAATCAGAAGGGTGCAGGTTCGAGTCCTGTCGGCGACATTTATCCTTTCTCGGAAGGTTTTTTCAATTTGGATGAGTGTTTCAGGCTAATAATTATTGTTTATAAAAATAATTGTTACCCTTTGCCCTATGCACAAAAATCTTGTCTTAAAAACTTTCGGAATTCATCCTTTGGGACCCTTTGTGCGGAGTAAAAATTTTTTTTTCGAAATACAAATTTTAGCACATACTCGTACGATGAGTTTGTTCGAAAGACTGCCTGATTTCTGTTCCAGCTCATACGTTATAAGCCCCGAAATTCAGACAAAGTACCTGCGCGCAAAAATCAACCTCGCGCCCCCTTCATTTCAAACACGATAAAATCCATTCGCAGCCAAAAAGGGACCTGGAACTTCTTGATACGCCAAAAACCACCGTCTGTATATCGAATTTCAAACAAAGTAAGGCTCAGATTCGTTAAAAAGGGGACATGGAACGCCTTGGCAAGCGAAAATCTACCGTCGGCCTATTGACTTTCGAAAAAAGTAATGCTCAGAGTGTGTTAAATTCGGATTCAACACCCGAAGTTAGGTGAGGATCAGCGGGAATTGACTTATAAATTTCAATTTTCGGCATCGTCTGGCGAAAAACTATTTTTCAGCAGAGGTAAAATAAATGTAATAATAGCATTTTACACCGATGCTTTTCTTCGTTCCAGGTACACGGCGTCTTTCTTCCAGCTGGCCAGTGCGGCCAGCGCCAATAATTACCTGGACGTGGACTGCGAGAAAAACCCCTACGTGGTCAACAACCAGGACAGCCAGGACTTCTTGTTCATAGCGGACGGGCAGACGGCGGACGGGCGGCGCGGCTCTAAGTGGTGCGGCCCCAGCGCGGCCAATAGCATCGTTGCCTGTGAGTATTAAAACACGTGTACTTTTGTTGGATAAGTTGTTAGCAGATAGTTTATTTCTTGTTTTTGATGCCAATCTCTTCAAGAAAAGAGAGATTGGTACACCTGGATGTCCATTCTTCTCCAGCACCATACATCGGGGGCATATATCTGTTCCCTTTATATATTTATGAATTCCCTTTAGTGAATATTATAATACTGCCATTATTTTAGCGAATTAATATGTATACTATTTATTTATTTATTATATTATATACGCCCTATATGGGCTTTTACATATTTAGTTAGTTATAATATTCACACAGGTGCAAAACACATTACAGTAACTGCACCAAAAACTAATAATACACAGTAATAGAAAAAATAAAAAATAACTAGTGCAATATCCACCAAGTCAATACTGACATTGATAACAAATAAGTAAATAATGTAAAAAGTTGTAGTTAACAATAATTTATAAACAGGCAGAAACAAATCACTCATCCTCCTTTTGAAATTTGCCAAGTTTAGATTATTGTCAAATACATCCATATCATTTAAGTATTTGTTACCAAGACTGTGTAAGCGTTGAATTGTTGAATTCAAACTATAGTTAGAACGGGATAAAGATATGTACAAAGTTAATGTCTGTCTTGTAGTTCGATTGGGTATGTACAAGTTTATTAAATGCAGGAGTTCAGAACAATTTAATTTACTGTTTAACAATTTTAGTAAAAAGGTTAGGTCGTTAATTTTCCGTCTGTTTTCTAATGTTGGAATATTTAAAATATTCATTAACGATGGGTAATTTATGTGCTCTAAAGGTATGTTTACTTTTAAATTTATGAAACGCAAACATTTTCTTTGAATTCTTTCAACATTGTGAATATGTATTTTGTAGAAAGGCGACCACACTATGGAGTTATGTTCAATCAAACTTCTAACTAGGGATATGTACAATAATTTTATTACTTGTAACGATTGAAATTTTTTATTTAAAAGCGTGGTTCTTTATGACCCGTTCTCTTGTGGATGCACACATAATTGAGGATCTAAGAGGACAAATATTGATCTTCTTATATAAATGTAGCTATTTGGCGATCTCAACAGAATCATTATTACATTTAGTATGTCCCTTCAAAATAGTGATTGACACATTGGACGCCGAGCCTTATTACCTTGCGTTTACGTACTCGTGATACTAGACAGACGGCACTGTATATTGTTCCCACGTCTACAAATAATTATTTTGAAAACTCTCCTATTCAAAGATTGCATAGACTTGGTAATAAGTATTGTTAAATTGATGTTTATACAACACTGCGTCCAGGATGTTTTTATTGGATTTATTAAGCACCTTTTTATCGTTGTATTTATTATATCATATTCTGCAAAACACTCGCACGGGTGTAATAAAGATTTGCTGTATTATAAACACGAATTACAACTGTCCATGTTTTACAACGTCATAATAATTATAAACCTATTACCCACCCATTTTGCTTTAATTACCAACTTACATAGTACCTACGTACTTACTTATTTTATAGTGTTATATTTATGTTATTATATTATGTACTATGCACTTATAATGCTCCTTTGTACAACTAACTATAAGATAAATGTTTCTGAATGTAAAATCCTTCAAGGCGTCAATAAATAATGATGCATTTATTATTGCAATGCAAATTTCCCAACGTCGCAGTTTGAGAGACGTTGAAATTCCAACAAATAGATTTATTGGTTGGTATGAACTAATAATATTTTTTTTCTTTCAGCATCTCCTCCCGGACACCTGTACGTGTTTTTCAACAGTGACAACTTCGTGAGTCTAGCGACGGATGAACTCGGCTACAGAATCAACTACAACGTCCTCAACAACTGCTGATCTAATCCCCACAAATTATCTCCTATAGCCAAATGAATATTAATAGTGTGTTTTATTCTACTCAATCGTACACTAAATGAATGCAAACACACAGCTGTTTTATCAGTCCTCGTACATTCAACATTCAACCAAAAGCAATTCAAACGACAAATAAATTATCTTTCTACGTAAAATAAGTAAAATGATGGCTGAAAGATCTAGGTGTTGAAACATTACTTCTATGAAATCTTTGTTATTTCATTCCGCTTACTTTAACTATAACGTTAATGTTTACGAATTATAAATAAATAAAAAATAATTCTACTATAAAGTACAATTATAAAATTTCCATGAAATATTGTACTAATACCGTTAGGCAGTGCCTATGTGGGTTCCCTTGTCTTATTATTTTAATCTCAATAATTCATCTAAATATCATTTATGTTATACTTCATGTTAAAAACTGTGAGAAAAAGTACGATTTATATAATTTTGTTATTTTTTTGTAAATTTTATATAAATTGATTAAAATAAAAATAAAGAAGGGACCTCTTGAGATCCTTGAGGTAAACCAGTATTAACACTTGTATCACAGAGAAGATGTATTTATATTGATTTTGCTTTATTAATTAAATGAAATAAACAAATGAAACACTCAAACTTTGTTTAAACCACATTTATTTTATACGCCTTTGGTTATAATGGATAGCAACCAAGTGATAGCTTCATACAATAGTAAATAAAATAACATTTCTGGTGCTATACATTACGATGAGCGTTGTGTGTTCTCCGGAAATACATTATAATATGATGAATTAACCCTTTCTCACCCAGAGTAATTTAAAAAATAGACAAACTTTGAGAATTATTTACAAAGTAAGTAATAGCCCTATTCATTTGCGGCTTTTTTTGAATGATTTTGTGATCTTTTCCTGACAACACAATTTTTTTTCGTTGGGTTGGATGCGCTGCGTACACACTTTATATCATAAATCAAAACCTATAATCGCTCTTTTTGGAATTCTGTGATTCGACTTCTCTATTACCGTAAAACACACAATGTATTTATTGTTATTTCATTTGTTTTATTATTTGTATTGAAAGAATAATGTACATTCTTACATATTACAAGCAAATTCTAAACATAAAGTACATATTATATATGTTTTTATCGTCCCAAAAGTTCTCAATGAATATTTAAATAAAAAAGTTTATAAGGTAACAAAAATGTTTCACTTGTCTACATACTAATTAATTATTCACCACTCAGAGCCACAGTCGTTTTTAAATGATGTTGAACATTTCCTGAACCATAAGTAAAAAAAAATAATTAAATATACCGAAATTATCTAAAGAAGTTAAATTGGGTGAGAAAGGGTTAACTGGATTTTAGAATATCGCAAGAATTCTCCTGGGAGTGGTGTGCTTAGAGATAATAGTAACATTTATTCCATTTGCAAGATTGAAGATCTAATTACGTCCAGAATCACGTTATAATAAAATTATACCTATGTATACATAAGAATTCAGTGTGTAACTAATCTCTTCTGAATGTTGGGTTAATGTATTTGGGTATTTTCAAATACAGTGCAAGTTTAATGTTACAAATTTTTTTTAAGAAAATAAAATCTGAAAACGGAAAAATATATGTGTGTATATTATTTTTAAAATTTGGGTTTCATTAATTAATAGATTATACAATAGATTCCAAACATGGGCGATATCGCCCCCGAAGGGGCGTTAGAGATGGCCTCAAGGGCAAATGGGGGGCGAGAAAACAAATATATTTTCAATAAATTTTCCTTATGAATAATCACGCCCCACTTGACAACAATGACCCTAAACCCATAAGGGTGATATAAGAAAGGGTTTTATATTAAATTTATTTGAGCAATTAGAAATTAATAAACGATCGAATTATCCTAATATAACATTAATTAATAAAGTAAGGAAAATTATATACTCACCGCTTCTCAATGTGTTCACATTATCAAAACAATATAACACATTTAAATAAATCAATTAATAAAACATTATAATTTAAATATGGGGAAACACATTTAAAATGTAAAAACCTCACAGAATAGAGAATTTTAATTATTTTCTAAATCGGTTTCACCGATAATCAATCATTATTTTTAAAAACCCGTTCAAATTAGAATGGGGTGGGAATGAATAAAATCGTATAAATAAATCGTCACAATGTGGATTAACCGCAGTTTGAAACTGGCCTTGAACGCCGAAACAGCTGTCACAATTTCTTAATAGCTAATTACAAAAAAAGTATTAATTCATTTAACAAAAACTACCCAACGCAATAGAGGAAGACTTCTCGTGTTTGAGTTGGGTAGCAGCGCCACGTAGCTACAGTAATAGTAACTAAGTATAGAAGTAAAGTACACCAAGAATGTAATATAGATACAGTTTATTTAGCTGTACACGATAATTACTATAAAATAGAAGAGTAAAAGTACACGATAATAGAAATGCAACAATAAGGCGCACACAAGATATAAATCTATTTGGAAAAGCTGTACCCAATATTTCTAGAGGATATATAGCGCATTATGTGTATTATATTAATGCCTGACAAAATAAGTGGTGTGCTATTGTTTTCATATTAAAATATTCATACGCCACAAAACCGAAAAATACACCAATGTAAATACGTAGGTATAAATAAAAAAAATTAAAATGTGTCTAATGTGTTTTCGATCCCTGCTTTGACTTTATTTTCCATGTTTGGATTTTGGACCCACCTCCGTTTAGAACTACTAATATTTTAGAGCAGTGATGCGCAACCTTTTAGCTGGAGAGCAAATTCATCAATTTTAATATGTTCGTCATTACCCTCCCCCCATCCCCTCCTGTCTCCGCCCAGATTCCACCTTATACCCTCCATTACCTTAGTAAGCGGGGCTTAAATATAAGATTGCCATCAGCAAGTGCCGCTAGAACATAAAATAGTTTACAATTATTTGAAATAAAAATAAACAAAAGCCATACAATAGCAATAGGCAGACCTCTCACTGGGTAGACAAGATTATCTCCACATTTATGCACCTCTAACTACAGTTGACACAAGAAGAGGGAGAAATGTTCCCTAGCACTGTACACAAAAGTTTTACAATACGATATATATATATATATTATTTTATTTGGAAAAGCAATAGCTTACAAATTTGTAAAGTATGATAAATATATACGAAAATTGAATCAATAATTGCATTAAGTCCACAAAAACTTGGCTTAAGGAATAAACAGAAGAAGAACTGGCTACTATTCTTAAAACAAATTAATTAGAAATTACTGGAAATACCCTACCCAAAACCTTGAAGTTGAAATATAGAAGTCAATGAAACCCCCTTATTCAAAAACTAGGTTGCCTCAGCGCACAACCTCCTAGTGAGGAGGTCTATGAAGAAAAAAACTGTAATAAATACGTATTTTTTTATATTTATACTTTACCTTAAAATGTCAAAATTGTACAGAAATTAATAAATAAAAAATAAATAAAAAACATGGTACGTTTACTATTTAAAATTCTACTTTTATCTTCACTAGGACAAAGCCTGTATCGGGGCCTATGCTTTTATAAAACATAACAAATTGTAACACGAAAAATTAGGATTTATAAATTAGTTATTAAATAAAAAATGTCACAACTCACTTCCGTTACTTCTGAGTTTTCACAAAAAAACATTTGGTTGCTTACCGCCATAAAGTGGGACCCATTAAAGATATAATTTTTTTTCTAGGTCCAAGGTCGAACCAAAAAATTAATGCTGTTATTTATTTGCTTTATTTAGCCAAGTGGATCGCACGAAAAAAACCCGCGGGCCACGGGTTGTGCATCACTGTTTTAGAACACAACAATTTTTTTTTTATTGGATTATTTTATTCATAATTATATAAAATAATATGTGGTATATTTGCGGCACGTTCCAGAGTAGTAGATACTGTCAGCATCGCCCTGGTAAAAAAGACCACCATTCAGAATCGAAACATTGCTTGAGATGGCTTTAGACATGTTTGTTGACCAGATCTGAATAGCCAGATACTTCCCCACCTTCCTCTGCCCCGTCTCCTTCTCCTCCTCAATACTTCCAGCTTCACAACATAACCCAATTGGGGATGGCTAAGTCTCACTTGCTCCAGACGATTTGGAGCAGTTGGGACTCTTGTGTAGTATGTAGGTGTTAGTTGAAGTTTGCCGGTTTTACTCAGAGATGTCGCTAGAGATATGTATGTATACATTTCTATGATTTGGCATCAATGTCATATTTTTCTATGGACATTAACCTTCAAAAATACACAAGTTAAATTCTGCCAAAATAATAGTTGGTTACCTCAGTGAATATGTCGAGTTTCGTTCCAAGTAAATCGCATTTGCGGCATTCGTTGCTTTTCTTATTTCATCAAAATAAAAAAGCAGTTGAAGCTCATCGGTTGCTGGTAGAAACTTATGGTGAACATGCTCCAGTGATTAGAACATGTGAGACATGGTTTCGTCAATTTAAAAGTGGAGATTTCGCTTTATCAGACAATGACCATCCTGGTGCAACGAAAAAGTTCGAAGACGAGAAATTGCAGGCGTTATTGGATGAAGACCCAACCCAATCGCAACAACAATTGGCCCAAACACTTAATGTGACCCGAGGAGCAATTTGCCAACGTTTAAAACCGCCAAACCGCCTCATACAGCTAAAGTAGTGAAGAACACTCTCAAAGCATTGAATTGGGAAATATTATCGCACCCGCCGTACTCGCCAGACCTTGCCCCGTCCGACTATCACCTTTTCGCATCGATGGGACACTCACTCGCAGAGCAGCGCTTTGCCAATTTTGAAAAAGTCGAAAAATGGCTCGTCGAATGGTTTGCCTCGAAAGAGAATTTTTTTTTTTGGAATGGTATCCATGATTTGCCTCAAAGATGGGTAAAATGTATAGAATCCGATGGTCAATACTTTGAATAATTTTTTTTTGAGATTCCCTTGAGAATTAAGCGTTTTCTTTATTGAAAAAACCGGCAAACTTCAACTAACACCCTTGGTATATATATATAATATAATTCCATGGGTATTTAGATGCCGGAAGTTCATTTGTTTTTTTTTACCTCTACTTGAGAAATTTTTTCACCGGTTGCAACCGATATCCTGTCCTGATCAATGGGGCTGCATGGTGTAACTTAAAAAAACGACCAAAAATCATAATCCCTTATTATTACAGCAATCATTCCAACCTTTCTTGGAATGCTCTGTTTTTATATTCAAGGTTAGAAGTAATAATACAATAGACTGCTTTCTCCTACACACACCCAATATATGGTATACCCAAACTAATGAATTACAGAGCAACGACCTCCTGATTCAAGAAATACCTGTATTCCATACAACCACGTGGGAATTAAATAAATTAGACCTGATTTACTGACGAGGAGACAAACTCAAGTTAGTTTTAACAAAAAACAAAAATAACAGCACTGACTGTTCTATTTTTCTGTGCTGTCTAATAATCGACCCAAGTTTTTAGTCAATTAAATATAATTTTTTTTAATAGCTATCTGTTTAATTTATTTTCTCATTAATATTAATAATAAATATGTATATATTTTTGTAATATTAATTTGTTATGCAATGTTTTATTATAAGACTGGTAGAGATATTGAAAGAAGGGTGAATGCACGAAACTACAAAGAAGCGAAACTAGCACTCCACAATGGAGTGCTGATACCAACCCTGATGTATGGCAGTGAGGTATGGAATTGGCAGAGGAAGAATGATCACATCAGATATGTGAAAAATCAAATAAGGAAACACATTATAAATGTGAAAACCTCGCAGAATTCAGAATTTTTATTTTTTTTAAGTAAATCGGTTTTACCGGTAATAAATCATTATTTTTAAAAACCCATCCAAATTAGAATGAGGTGGGGGTAAATAAAATCATATAAATATGTCGTCACAATGTGGATTAACCGCAGTTTGAAAATGTCCTTAAACGCCGAAACAGCTGTCACAATAATAAAAACCAAAAATACTCGATTATTAAATTTGTTATTTTCGTAAGAAGCAATCACTTTGTGGTTTGACATTGTATTAAGCAAATGAAACACCTTGTTATAAACCACCAATATGTTTTATTTTCACCAACCGGTTTCGCTTAACTCAAGCTTCATCAGGGTAAATATAATAACTAAATTCTAATACAGAGTTATCGGTTATATATAGGTACAAAATACAATAGAATTAAATAGATATATTATAAAAGAGAGACAAAACAAAATATTAGAGGAAGACAACAATAGAAAAACATTATGTGTAAGAGGGAGACATCCTTATAGAAAAAATATAACAGTGTAATGGGAATATAATGTCAATAAAGCGGGTTATTCCTATAATGCATTAATGAAAGGGTCATACCTAATGATAATTAGAAAGTATGTACTACTCGGTTACATAGTAATAATTAAACATATGTGGAATAATATTGATAGATTAGGGGAGATTCACAGGAAACATGTTTAAAATCGGGCCATAAGATAAATTTGTTTTGTTATTAAGTAAGTTATTAATATAAGTTTTAAATTTAAATTTAAAGACTTAATTTCTAGTGCTTCTAAGTTGTCTAATCTAATTCCTATACCATTTTTATGCAAAAGACTAGTTCCCGTGATTTTATTGAATGTATCATCTGAAGAGTTGAAAAGAAGGTGGTTTGCGAGTTCAGTAAAACCAGTAGCATTTAAACAACGTAAGTGTTCTTTAACTCTAATGTTGACATTACGTGCTGTTTTTCCTATGTAAAAGGCAGGACAATCATTGCAGTTGAGTTTATAAATGCCAGAGTGGCTTAAATTATCATCTTTTGTATTGATTAAAAATTTTCCGAGATTATTATTTGTGTGGAAAGCCGGTTTGATGTCTATACTTGACATTATTATTTTTTAGTGTTCCATATATTCCTGATGAAGAAAGCATCGCTTTTGAAACACGTAGATATGTGTATATTAATAAATTAAACGAAATAATTTTTAATTAATTTATTGATAATTTTCCATCCCGTGATCTGGAAACTAATCTCTATAAATTAATGGGACGCCCTTTACCACTTAAAGGATTCTTCAGTGACTTTAAATTACATATTTCCAAAAATATAAAATGTATGCTATTTAAGAGAACACAGATTTATCCTTACACATTCAGAATTAATAACGAAATCAGACATTGTTCAATTGATTTATTTATTCGCTTATTCGCCCATCTGGGCTTTTACGTGGGTTTTAGAACATAAAGAGCTATCAAAAAATAAAGTAAATAGATATTCTAAACCGTAAAGAAATCAACAATCTTTTTTCAAACATTTAACAGTGACATACAATAGAAAACCAAAACAAAATTATTTAACAATTATTTTTATAAACAATAATTATTAGCCTGAAACACTCATCCAAATTGAAAAAACCTTCCGAGAAAAGATAAATGTCGCCGACAGGACTCGAACCTGCATCCTTCTGATATCCGGTCAGATGCTCTGAATGCACAAAAATCTTGTCTTAAAAACTTTAGTTTATCAATTAATAAATATTATTTAAAATAGATTCAAGAGACAGCTATTTAAAAAAAAATACATTATTATTTACACTTAATTCACTATTACCGCATTATCCGATTTTTAAATTTCAAATTTGTCTAATTGTAAACGGGTTGTTGTATTTCAAAAGAATGATTGATTTATAATATATGGGCGGCAAATTCAGATTTCATAATCATTTACATTTTTACTTCTTTCCAGATATTTATATTTCAGTATATATTAAGTAGGTACCTACTTGTGTTTTCCATTTTGAAAATATTATACCCAAACAAACCCTCTTCTTTTGAATATGTAATCTGTGGCTAACCAGAGGGGTATATCTATGGGCTAACCTCAATACAGCATGGCGGGTTCAATGTTTTTCATACTAATTTCAAAACGTTATAGCAACATATGTACATATTGAATTTCATTCAAACTACTCTCTAAACCTTTGTGGTACTAATGAGAACAAATTGTGCTATTTTCAGAGAAATCGGCTGGGTAATTTTCGAGAAAATCGAGGACATACAGACAAATTTTTATTTATATAGATTTATTTTTAGTATATGTTTTTAACATATTCCCATATTCCCATATTCCTGATAACCGAGATGCATTGATAATGCATAGAATGTTTAATCCCGGGAACCAGTTAATTCGAGATAACCCACGTGGTTATGCGTGCACACGTACCGCCGCGATTATCACCAGTGTTGTTGTTTCTTAGTCTGTGTTGTTCAATTCTAAGCTACTTTTGTAATTTACACAATTTCGTAATTTCAAAACATGATTAACACAGAGAATTTTGTAAAATCTCTTTATTAAATCGGTGCCTACTAGTCAAAGAATATAAAATTATATACGGTAAAGCCAATACTTGTTTTGAAATTTGACATTCTAACCTCAAAATTGATCAAAACCGACCGGCCATAGATTTTGAGCGTTTTGGCGGGCTTTGAAAAATTGAAACTTTGAAAATGCTTTTGACTCTGAAAACTAACTTCAGAAAAATAAACGATACACGAGTTTACTGGCATTTAAGTTTGAAGGTCATTAGTGATAAAAAAAAATGGACTGGAGTTCCTTATAAGCAGTGATCTTCCTTGCCTTAAAATATAGGTATTGGATATGTTGATAAATTCATAAAATAAAATTACAAAGATGTTTCAAGTTAGGGAGAGCTCTGACTCCCAAACTTATTTCTAGTGAGCGCGGTTTTTGTTCGCTGTTCAGGCTGTGTTCGATAAATGCTTTATTCCCGAGGTATTCTACCATCTCATTCTAATTCTACATATTCTCCATTATATATATATATATATATTATTTCTAACTTCATTAGTTAGCGGATTATAATTCACCTGTTCGGTCCTCTTTATATAAAGCATTTTCCAAATTTCTTAGGTTATAAAATTTAAACTCAAAGCTCGATCGATTGCATCTGATTACATCTGACAGAAGAAATATGTCAGACCTAGTTGTATTATACAGAATCATTAATTGACAGCCCTGCCATCCTCGCCACTATTAAATTAAATGTACCTACGAGGAACACAAGACAAACTGTAACATTTTTCTGCAACACTGACACAACCAACTACCAGTCTCATTCATTAACCAATAGGATGCATGATCTGGGCAACAGGTTTGGAGGTGTTGTGATGTAATTGCTGACTCCATTTACACAGTAAAACGTCATCTATACCAGCATTTTGATGATTGCTACAATATGTCCTATAATATTGTACATTGGATAATGTAGCGATAATGATTTGTGTTATAATATTGTTTTGGTTTTCTATTGTATGTCACTGTTAAATATTTGAAAAAGATTGTTCATTACTTTATGGTTTAGAATCTCTATGTATTTGTAATTTTCGATACTTCTTTATATTATGTTCTAAAATCCATTTAAAAGCCCATATGGGCGTATAATCAAATAAATTATTTTTATAAACAATAATTATTAGCCTGAAACACTCATCCAATTATGTCTACATTTTATTGGTGAAAAATGTTTTGACTTGTCAAATATTTATTAATTGATAAAATGTAGACATAATTTGTCTCGACGCCATCTATTGAGGGATTTAGCCGTTACAAGCCTTCCTCATACTAATAAAGTTGGTTGTTTACAGGTGAAATATAATAAAAAAACAGTAATTATTGAATGAAACACTAGTATATATTGATTAACTTGGCGGGTTTGCGATAAGCTGACGCAGCTCAACGGTAGAGCATCTGACCGGCAATCAGAAGGGTGCAGGTTTGAGTCCTGTCGGCGACATTTATCTTTTCTCGGAAGGTTTTTTCAATTTGGATGAGTGTTTCAGGCTAATAATTATTGTTTATAAAAATAATTGTTACTCTTTGCGCTATGCAAAAAAATCTTGTCTTAAAAACTTTAGTTTATCAATTAATAAATAAATTATTCCTCACCTTCCTCTTCCCCTTCTCCTTCCCCTCCCCAATACCTTCAGCCTCACAAAATTCCCCAATTGGGAATGCCATAGTTCCACTGGCTCCAGACGGGTGGGAGCAGTTGGGACTCTTGTGCGGTATTCGTATATATATATATATATTTTTTTTAATATATAAAGAATAATATTCCGGGCGGTCGGTGTTTGTTTTGTATACAGATCTACAGTTTTTTTCCGAGCTTGATGAAATTTTTCACACTTGTCTCTCGAAATGAGAGAAAGATCTTTCTATAAATGAGATTTTAAAAAATACCCCTTCCCCCTTTCCCTCCTCTTAAAGCAGAATTTTGGTATTCTTGATGAAATTTAACTCATTTGACGTTCAAAATATGAGGAAAATTAAAGGTTAGGGGAATGGGAAGGAGATGGAGATAAGGTAGGGGTAAGGGGAAGGGGTAACATATCACAAACTCAAAACTTTATTCCAAACCATTCATAACCTCGGGCAACACCGGGTACTTCAGTTAGTTCTTTATACAGGGTGTTAAGACACATACTTACTTTGACCAGTGATTCCAGACATTACTTCGAATAAAAAATTATAATGAAATTTAGGTCTCCCACAATAGTTGTATACATGCCATATCTTGATAGAAAATGTCCGATAGTTACTCATTAGAACACAGAAATCCATCATGAAAATTATGCTTAAAGTCCCTGACGAAATCTTTAATAAATTTAACATTATGTCAATAAAACAATTATACTTTAAAACAATACTACTATACATTCATGAATACTAACTAACTAACTAACCATCACGCCGTTTTCCCGCAGGGGTAGGCAGAGAGGACGGACCGCCAAACAACTCCATCTTGGCATACACTTCTTGCTTCATTCACATTCATACAACGCCTCATACATTCTCTTCTATTGTTCCGACTTCTGACATGGCCCGACTCGAGTATTTGATTCGCTTGATCGTGCCATGTCTTCCTCGGGCGTCCCCGGCCTCTTCTTCCACTCACATTCGCGTCATATATTCTCCTTACACTCCTTTCTTCGTTCATTCGCTCTACATGCCCAAACCATCTAAGCGTCCCTTTATTAATCTTGCTCACTACGCTTACATCAGCCTTGCATTCTTTACGAACAGTCCCTCGTATCTAGGATGAACGAAGTATGTATGATGAATGAGCTAATGATGAATGTAAATAAGTCCAAAGTCATGGTGTTTGAAAGAGAGAGTACTAAAACAGTGTGCAATATAGTTGTGAATGATGAATACTTGGAGCAGGTCGATGAGTTTGTGTATTTGGGAAGTATGTTTACGAGAGATGGAAAGACTGATAGGGATATTGAAAGAAGGGTGAATGCAGGAAACTCCATTAACGGAGGACTGAACGCGGTTGGCGCAAACAAAAAAGTTGTCCAAAGAAGCGAAGCTAGCAGTCCACAATGGAGTGCTGATACCAACCCTGATGTATGGCAGTGAGGAATGGAACTGGCAGAAGAAGGATGAAAGCAGACTGAATGCTGTAGAAATGAGATCTCTGAGACGAATGTGTGGTAAAACCATGTATGATCGAGTGAAAAATGTTCATGAATACAATAACAAGAAATAAATAACAACAATCACACATATTAGAAATACTCGATCAGAGTCGAAAACACATACAAGGAACCACCAACACAACATTTGAACAAAAAAACTTACATAAGGACATCTGAAATAGGAAACATATTAACACCAAATGAAACACTGAAACCACCCAACTGCACTTAAAACACCTCACCTTAGAATTATTTTATTTTTTTCATCAAGCACATCAATTTAATGAAATGTAATTTCATATTTTGTAAACGAAATCCTCAGAACGGGAAATCTTACTGGGGATATCATTATTTTTATAAAAAAAGAAGATAATAAAACGTTATTATTATTATTATTATTTTATAAACAATAATTATTAGCCTGAAACACTCATCCAAATTGAAAAAACCTTCCGAGAAAAGATAAATGTCGCCGACAGGACTCGAACCTGCACCCTTCTGATTGCCGGTCAGATGCTCTACCGTTGAGCTGCGTCGGCTTATCGCAAACCCGCCAAGTTAATCAATATATACTAGTGTTTCATTCAATAATTACTGCTTTTATTACATTTCACCTGTAAACAACCAACTTTATTAGTATGAGGTATATAGCATTGTTTTACCAGGGAATATATTGTATATAAATAAAACAATAGTAAAACAATGCTACTTACTTTAGTCCACAGACGTCGTTTCCCTTTCCAAAGCAAGTGGTGTACCGCAGGTTCCCCAGGTAGGCGCCCTTTCCCCTGTTGAAGTTGAATGACTCGAAGTTTCCGGCTCTCTCGGGGTAGTACTGCAGACATCCCGGAGGAGCTGGAAATATTATGAAAGTTCCCTTTATTTGTAATTGATTGACTTTTTCGCCTATGACCAATTAATGAAATTCCACCCGAAACAATTAATCACAGCGTATTGATAACTAACAGGATACAATTCTGACATTATGGTAACAAAATGTATGTGTTTGTAAGAATATGCTTCTAATTTATTAATATATTATTTGGTATTGTGTATTACATTCTTGATGTACTTTTATTTCTATTCATTTAATTTATTCACTACTGTCGCTAGTTGGCGGTTACGCCGCGACTCAAACGGTAGAAATCTTTCACTATTGAGTTGGGCATTTTTTGTAAAATAAATTAATGCTTTTTTGTAATTAGCTATTATATCTGTACTATATATCTATACTGCTATTATAGCTCCCCATAAAGTCGTGACTGCACTTTTGAGATTTTAGTGTGTAGTCACAAGGATAATTTGATGTGTGCGTGAGACCGCGATCTGTGCTCCTGCCCGTCCACGCCCGTCTGCCCGCCCCACGCCGATTTCATCACTTGCTAACCTTTTTTTGTGTGCTGTGTGTGTTAGTTATTGCTTCCTTTATGAAATGCAAACACTGCACAAACGCCGTTCACGACCACGACGTAAATTATTAAAACGACCGACGGCACGGCTTGCCGTGAACTTCAATTGCAAAATTATAAAAGAATCCAATGGCGTCTCCTAGTGATCAAATTACTAGCAAAACAACTGTTTTCAAGCTAATTTTCTCATATTAGGTTCTATGTGATTCGCTTAGAAAATAATGCAACTGGCGGGACTACTAACGGGATACTGACACCTCAGGAGTCACATGCAGCTGATGGGAGTGGAACACACCAATGTGAAGAGGATGAAGAGACTTTAATTCACCTATGGTGCCAATGTCCCGCCTTGATGGGAAGAAGGCTCAGCCTGGGAAGACATATTGTGGAACCAAGAGATATAGCCGAATATCCAATGACAACCCTGGTGAACTTTATCAAAGGGACCAGGTAACTGTTAAAGGAACAAGGTAAAATGGGAGATAGCACAATGTGATGAGTGCCCACGGGAGCTATGAAAACCGTCTTTGTATATATTTTGTATATATATATATATATATATATATATATATATATATAGATATATATAAACATTCATTTTATATATATATATATATATATATAAAATGAATGTTTGTCTGTCTGTCCTCAATTTTCTTGAAAATTACTTGACCGGTTTCGCTGAAAATAGCACAGTTTGCTCTTTTTAGTGCCGGGAAGGTTGAGAGATTAGTTTGAATGAAATCCAATATGTAAAACTGTTTGATATAACGTTTTAAAATTAGTATGAAATACATTGAACCCGCCTCGTTGTATTGAGGTTAGCCCATAGATATACCACTCTGGTTGGCCATAGATAACATATTCAAAAGAAGAACGTTGGTTTCTTTTTTTTTAAATGAATACCTCCCTAATTAAGAAATTCTCGTGGTTAGAGACGGAGTATTAATTTTATAATTTTATAATTTTATAATTTTATAATTTTATAATTTTATAATTTTATAATTTTATAATTTTATAATTTTATAATTTTATAATTTTATAATTTTATAATTTTATAATTTTATAATTTTATAATTTTATAATTTTATAATTTTATAATTTTATAATTTTATCGTTTTATCATTTTAGCATTTTATAATTTATAATTTTATAATTTATAATTTATAATTTTATAATTTTATAATTTATAATTTATAATTTTATAATTTTATAATTTTATAATTTTATAATTTTATAATTTTATAATTTTATAATTTTTATAATTTTATAATTTCAAAGAGTACTACTTTGTTTTCGGTAGAATATTTTCAAAGTGGAAAACACCACTTAACTTTAATATTTAGATATACTAGAAAAAAAAATAATGTTTGGAATGAAAATAATTTTTTATTTAAAGGACGTTTTTGTTTCTTTGTTTAGAAGATAATTATAGTCGTCACGAGGCGTGGAAATCCCAAGCAAGGCCAGTACATATCGGCTGGTAAATAAATAAATGAAATTGGATTCTTCGTTCGGTGTTTTCTGTCTTTTTAAACTATTGTAATATTCCGAATAACTGTTTGTTTACCAATAAAGAAGGCGTCCTTTGCTGCAGTGACATCAAATGTTCTTATTCTGCGTCTCGTGAGCTGATGAAGTGTCGCTCCTCCCAGCGAAGGAGGGGTAATATACAGCCGATTGATATTCCAACATCCTCTGCAACTTCCCTAATAGTGATTCGACGATTTTCCAAAACCATTTTCTTCACTGTTTCGATGTTTTCTTCGTTTGTCGACGTGGTTGCAACTCCAGGACGCTCATCGTCATTAACATCTTCTCGGCCTTCTGTAAAGCGCTTGTACCACTTATAAACATTTTTTTGAGACAAAGTAGACTCGCCGAATGCCACAGTCAACATTTTAAGTGCATTGGAGCACTTTATTCCATTTTTAATGCAAAATTTAATACATATTCTTTGATCCATTTTTTTCAAAAGTAAAAATCGAAGAACACACAAAAACGTGACTAACCTTTCCAGTTGTCCAAAACAAACCACTAATCCAAAATGGCTGATAATGCTAAAATATGATAAGCATATGTGTACCAACAATAACAATCGATAATCGAATGTACACAGCCCGCGAAAATTAAAAATTCACTTTTTCTTTTGCACACACCTCGTATCTCAGGTGTTCGATAGTATTCTTACGTTTTTCTACGATGACGCATCTTTAAATAAGATATTTTTTAATAATTTGTTTAAATAAAATCATCGTATACGTGTCTAATTTCAATAAGACTTAATTATGCCACGCGACCGTGGGATTTGCAATTAATTTTTGGCACCATGACGTATATTTTTAATTGGTTATTATTTTTTCTAATTATTCCCACATTTTTAAAAATAAAATAGAATACGAATTATAATAATTTTTTTTTTACATACATTATTATTGAGATTATAAACAGTATGAAATGGAACCCACATAGGCACTGCCTGTGTTTGGGAAAAATGAGTAATTTAAGTAAATATGAGTACTAGAATATTAATTATTGTAATAACAAGAAAGTATAATATATAATGAAAATTTTAGAATTAATATTTTAGTATAAGTAAGCAGATATTTTTATTAATAATTAGTAAATGTGGAAGTTATAGTTAAAGTAAGCAGAAATAAATAACAAAGATTTTAAAGAAGTAACGCTTCAGCATCTATATCTTTCAGCCAGAATTTTAGTTATTTTATTATTAAAGCAGTCGTTTTCAAGGGTTCACGCATTCGTGTGAAGAGATAAGAATAATTTCCACATTCACATATATCGTACAAGTGTGAACGGAGCCTGACAGTCTGGCATCTGGACGTTTTGTACCTACACCTATACGTTGGGAGCTGGGAGCCGCAGGAGCTGGGAGACGTCTCTTAATATGTGCCGGCTCTTAAATCAGCCGTCGTTCAATTGAGTCGTTCTTTTGAGTCGCATGAAAATATTGGGCTGGTATCGTGCCTCCTGCTCTTTACAAAATGAGGCATGACTAATCGCTACTGCGCACTGGAGCTGCACCCCTACTGCCTCCGTCCCAGTCACGTAGATTCAGAAGCCATCTCAAGTGTGGCGTCTGACGTCTTTCATTGATCTTCCCGGGTAATCTTTTATTCTTATTCCTCAGAAACATAATTCGTATATTTGATTTTATTATAGTAATTAACTACATACATACATACATATTATAGTAATTAACTACATACATACATACATATTATAGTAATTAACTACATACATACATACATATTATAGTAATTAACTACATACATACATACATATTATAGTAATTAACTACATACATACATACATACATATTATAGTAATTAACTACATACATACATACATATTATAGTAATTAACTACATACATACATACATATTATAGTAATTAACTACATACATACATACATATTATAGTAATTAACTACATACATACATATTATAGTAATTAACTACATACATACATACATATTATAGTAATTAACTACATACATACATACATAGATGTTATATTAATTAACTACATACATACATACATATTACAGTAATTAACTACATACGAGTACATATTATAGTAATTAACTACATACATACATGCATATTATAGTAATTAACTACATACGAGTACATATTATTCTTTACCTATTTTAATACTTATAGTATATATCATATTACTTAATATTACATTATATTATTTATATACCTTACATATTATTCCTGTCTTCCATCTAATAGCTATCTTGTTTATTATAGATATGTTATTTTGCTCACTTATTTTGAGATTGAACAGTGTTTTTTAACTGCTCTACTCGATTCTCCGTTTTCAGGCTATCGGTAAGGAGATTGTACTCGTATATATACACCTTCATGGCCTATACTTCTTTTACCAGTTTCAGTCTTTACTGTATTCGTGTATAATTTATTATGTTGTCTTGTGTAGTGTTCGTGTACTTGTGATGTTTTTTTTTATAAATGCTGTGTTCGTGTGTATAGTTCATTTTGTATTTTGTAGATTAATAGTCATATATTATATTCGTACAGTTTTCTGAATTTCAGAAAGTTCATTTCAAGTCCTAGACAAAAAGAAACACAATTAAATGCCAACCTGTTTTTCTACAAAGTAAAACTGGGCAGGCTTGAAACGTAGAGCCATTTTATTTCCTCGTCACGGCACGTCTTAAAATTTTCAAACTAGATAAAACTAGGAAGCACCTAAAGCCTCCGTCAGTGTTAGAACAAAATCTGACCTGGACAGGTACACGCCGCATTACCTCATCTCTGATTAACATAATTAATATCTCTTTATTATTCTTTTAAAATATTTATGTTGTTGCAGTTTGGGGCGGAATAGGTCGTAGAATGACTAAGTGTAGAGTGTTGGGACAGCTGGGGTGGGTTTTTAGTTGTGTTTTGGTGGTTATTTTGATGTTGAATTTGGCAGAAGGAAACAATGAAACCGAGGAAGTAGTTCGAAAAAAGAGGGGTAAGAAAATCATCTATTGAAAAGTGCAGATTGTTTTAATATTTTACAAATAAACTGTACAACATAAACCAACTCAACCGGACATCCGGAAAAAGCTTCCCCCAAATATTGCTAATATCTAAAATTTAGCAAAGTTCGAATGGGTCTTTTAAACTTGTTGCAAAATTGTTAAAAAAATCCGATCCAATATAAAATATAAATTCATGTACGTATAAATAGAATTTCGTGACTTTTTTTTTCTTTTGATCCCACATATCGAATTTAGTTGCAGTTTTCTCCTCCTTGTTATGTAATGCCTCTGGAATCCAGTGAAATAACATATGTTTAATGTCATATAATATTCTCTTGCTCTATTATTTGTACCTACTTTATATTTGATTATTTATACTCCTAGTTTAATCTAACTCAACTAACTAAACATCACGCCGATCTCTGCAGGGGTAGGCAGAGAGGACGAACTGCCAAAAAACTCTATCCTGGCATACACTTCTGGCTTCATTCACATTCATAAATCATCTCATACATTTTCTTCTATTATTCCGACTTCTGGCATGGCCAG